>JAVXUP010001768.1:0-194319 GCA_033070095.1 Escallonia herrerae | reverse complement strand
CCATGTGCAAAACAAAACTTTAAACTTTCATGTGATCAAATCATATATACCTTTATAGGCTTTGAAAATAGAATATACAAAAAAAATATGGCAGGAGTACTTACCTCGCTCAACTGGTTCTTATACTTACTCAAAAGCCGGTCCTAACTCTTGTCTGTTGAAAACTAAATAACAATTCACACGGATATTATTCATTGTCGTTCGAGTGTGCTTAAGTATTAAGTTTCTCTCAAGTGAGTGAAATTACCAAACTGTCCCTAGACTTTTATAAAATTACCTATTTACCCCCAACACCTAACATACCGTTACACACTTAGATACAACCCAAAAGAATCTTTTAAACATCTAGGTGAGTTTTTCGAATAATAACAACATGTCCCACTCAAAAATATTAGTTATATCTTCGCAATTCCATTAATTCCTAGATTTTGTCAAAATTAATTCTCTATATATTTCATTTAATCTTAAATCCCTTTTTATTATTTAGAGAAGCCTAATATTCTCCATCAATTTATCTCTCTTACTACCATTATCTCCTTCATTTTATTCCATTACAAGTTTATACATATAGTTTAATCTTCCATTTTATTTTCAGATCATTTATAATATATTTTACTCTTTTCTTGGTAGCGTTAGTAATACAAACCTCAACACACGGGTTATTATTATTAGTATTATCACTATAATTGCTATTAATTTGGACAGACTATTTTTATAATTTTATATAGTATTTTTTATTTTCATTTGTTACTAAAAACTAACAATTATTACTCAAGCTTATTTTTAATGACAAAAATTGGTAGGAGTCACATGAAAAAAGGTCAAAAATAAATTTTAAATATTTTTTTATCCCTACCAATTTTTTTGTTATTATTGAACATACAATACGAGATCTTTCAATAAATATTTTGATAATTGTTACTCCCGTGCAACACATGGGATGAAAAGTAATAAACCTAGGAGGATGTAATCTCATTGACATTGCTGAAAACTTAAGGATGCTCTGTATCAATAGTTATGGATACTATTCACATGTACTATAAAGACACAATCTTTCTCTAAGCCAAGTCCATGTTCTGCCCTTTATTATTAAATAATGCCATTGTATTCATATAATGGTGAAAGGTTTTCAATTACAAGTCAAGAGGATGCATCTGTCCGACCCTTATCTAAAAAATTTGTTCCTTGCGGGCCTATACACTTTAAAGAAAAACTCAATTAAATTGTGCCAATCTCACAAAAGCAAAACATAATGTTGATTACAACTATTTTGCTCGTAACACCGAAGCAAGATATGAAATAACAATTAGATTACATGGATCCAAACTGATTACACCAATCAAGTGTTGGATGAGCAGATATCTTAAATCTAACCTCTATTTCAACCTCTTTCCATAATAAATGATATTAAAATACGGATAAGTAAATGTAATCTTACCCAAGCTGTTGAAATGCTAACGACACTCCATATCCTTATAGACACAAATACGACCTTATAGTTATAATTGTATTATAACTTAATAAGTGTCACAACTAATAATTTTTTTGAAAATTGTTTTTGGGTGGGGGGGGGGGGGGGGGTTAGGGTATGTAGATGAGTCAAAGGCTCAAAGCCCCTGCACCAAACTATAGTGCCAAGTCCCCCGCATTCCACTTGACCACTGACAATGTGGCCACCACCATCCCAAAACTCGAGCAAGCCCACGCTACCAAAAATAACAACCTTGAGGGGCAAATCCGTCGTTTCGAGTGCAGTACCCAGCTATCGAGCTCGACAAAAGGCGGATGACAGAGGCGGTATTTCCGTAATTCACCGCAAAATCCAAGGGCAGTCACAGAGCCCCTCAAATATTTAAATAGGGACAGACAGCGAACTCGGTGTAACGCAGCAGCACAAGAAGACTAAAAGCAAAAAAGCCCCCTTTTGTGAAGTTCTCTTTGTGGTGTGTTTGTTATCTCTCCAAAATCTCATCCTCCGGATACGCCGTCGTTTTTCGATCAATCGCCACTGTGAGTCTTCGAATCTCCAATCTGAAAACCCTAGGGTTTCACAATCAATCTGTTTATGTTGTAGAGATTTTTTTGTTCCAGCTGGATTGAGATCCCTAATTGTTCACGGCACTTGTTTTAATCGGATTCATCTATCTGTTTGTAGTTAGTGATTTGGATTCAATTGAGTGTTCGATTCCGACTGATTTGTAGTGGTAGGTAATGAGTAGTGCTTCGGTTGATTGACGGCCTGGAATTAGTTGTTAGGATAGGGATTTGACAGCTCCAGATTTCGGTTTCGACTGTTGTTATGTGCGTTAGCGTTGTCTTAACTTTAGCTGGAGTGGTGGATTTATGAATGTATTGTAGGCTGCTGTCAGTGCTTCGTTTAATGCTGATTTTTTTGTTTGTTTGGATTGATTATTTCCGATTTCATATTTGAAGGAATTTCTGGGCATCGGTTTCTTACTTTTTTGTTGAACTTTTTGATTTTGTAAGCGTGTAGCACCACTGTTGATTTTTGCTTCAATACCACTTGCAGACTTGTGTGTCTGTGGAAGCGGCTGTTGAACTTTTCACAATCAAATCTTATATGTATTTTATCTGCCAGGAAACCATGAGCGACGAAGGAGAAAAGACTTGTCCACTCTGTGCTGAAGAGATGGATTTGACTGATCAGCAGTTGAAGCCTTGCAAGTGTGGCTATGAGGTCTGCAACATTGTCTCTTTAATGTGCATTAGTTTGGTTAATAGGTCTTTGGAATATGTTAATGATTGACAGTTGCATTTGGCCGTATCAGTCAAAATGCAGTTCGTTATTATGTTGTTTTTGTTCGTGCATGTTTTTACTGCATTTGAGTCCGACATTGCAGGTACTAAATACTGGGGTGGAAAGAGACATAAATTTTCCCTGTCATTGACTTGTATTGCAAACCTTTGTTATGTTCCAATTTTAGTTTTTGGGTGTGAAATTTCCTTTCTAATTTCCCTATCATGCTACCCATGTGGAGCGGGCACGAATAGCGCAGTCAATATAGAGTGCGGCATGACCTTGCTGACCTGTCCGTGTTTTTTACGGTTTATAAAATGGTGATGTTACTGTGAGTTGACTATAGCTGCCAACTTACGATACATTTTGTCTGTCGCGAATCATATCAAGTTATCAACTATGCATTTTTTTTTGATAAATCATATCAACTATACATATTGTAAGGTACTCTTCAATTTTTATGCACACGTTAATTAGATCTAGACATGTGAGGAAACAATGTGAAAAGTAAGTTGTCTTATATGTTAAACCTGATTAATGATGTAATTACACTGTCCAACTGGAAAGGCCAGTTGTCTCAAGTTTTAATAAGTACACATGATCCGATCTTCAGAAGTGAAAATCTTGGGAGGTGCAAAATGAAAAAAAATTGGGATTGTGATTCCATCATACGGTATGGCGTATCCTAAGATACGGATCGATTACTGGAACCTGTATCGTAAGAGAGCACGATTTCCATGTCAATTTTTGGTATCTGAACCAGTTTTTTGTTTCATGTCTGTTTACAAATTGTACGATATTGGCACCTACGAAGTTAAGTAGGACAGATTATCATTACAAGTTTCTCCTGCCGCTCTAATTGTTTTGTTCTAGTTTTCAACCGATCACTCACTCTCTGTGCAGCAAAATGTGCATTCCGTAGAAGAAGTCACTTTGTTGACATCTTCATACCGTTCTTGCTAAATGCTGCTCTATCTTTTGCTGGATGCTTCTTTCCCATCCTTTCTGTTATTGAATTTCTTAGGATATTTTATGACCGTTGTGTTGTTTGACTGCTTAATGTTATTTTTAAGGCGGCCATCTTAAATGTCTTGCATAACCTTTTGGCTGCCACTCTTCATAGCTGCATACAGTGTTGCAAACTTTCTTTGTTCAGGACCATAGATTTAAATTCCATAGATTTAAATTCTCTACAAAGGTTTTTCTTTTACTAGAGATGTTCCACAAAAATAGTTGAGACTATCATTTCTAATTTTTTGAAGCTCATTATTTCCATAAATTATTTTAAGTTAGTTCAAACTGTAAATTTTCCAGTAAGGAAAGACCTCAACTGTTATCTGGATTGGACAATCATGTTAAGGGGCAATATGGAAGAGATTCCAGTCATTGGGGTGTATATGATTGGTTTTACTTTTTCAAATGGGTGTTCTGATCATAAACGTTCAAAAGGTACCTTCACATAAGGTACCTAAGCAGTTTTTGTTAACAAGATTCTTTTCCATGCTTAGGGAGCATGGATACTTGTCGTCTGGCAATTTCCATGTTAGACACCGATAATGCATGACCACATGTCTAATATGCCCAAAATTTAGATTTACATTTCTTGACTTCATCCAAACATGAAGAAAGGCTTTTATGTACTCGTAAAATTTCACAGGTATTATTAGAGGATTCCATTCCAGTAGCTTTCTCAAGTAAGAACCACTTCATTTGAAATGGGAAGTTTTACGAGATGCAACTTTGAATGAAGTGAGTGTAGCTGAAATGCTATGCTCTGGCCTGTGAGTGGCCGCGGGAGGATGGGATGTGAACTAAAAATACAGACAATAAAGTGAGATGGCAGCAATAGAGAGAAGGATGAGAGAAAAGTGCTTGACATGGTCTAGAGAAAGAGACGGGAAGATGGGAAATTTCATGAAAAGCAACCTTGTCTGGAGCAAGTGTAGCTGAAATGTAAAAGCTAAGGTGGGTGAGTGGCTGCAAAAGGATGGATGAAATAGGAATTAATAGGAGTGAAAAGGATGAGGAATATTGCTTGAGATGTTTCTTAGTAGCATAGCTTCTTGGATTAGTACATGAGAAGAAAATATGCCACAAAGATACAGAACATAGCGGTTTGTAAGATGCATAGTTCGGGAGGACTTGATTGTTGAGGTTACGTGTATTTGGATTAGCAACATGGAAAGAAAGGCTTTTTGTATCTGAGGGAGGGGTTCTTCTGTATGCACTCTTTAGCCTTGGGGAGATTAAGTTGTAAATAGTTCAAATAGAGGAGAGAGCAGAGACCCGTTTTGGATCCATACAAGGCTTCTTGGGCTTGGGCTACAGAATGGGGGTACTTGCGACTTTGGATTAGCAACATGGAGAGAAAAGATTTGTGCATCTGACAGAGGATTTCTTCTGCATGCACTCTTTAGCATTAGGGAGATAGGTTGTAAATGCTTCAAGTGGATGGACAGAGCAGAGAGACCCATTTTGGGCCTGAGCCCCACAATGGGTGTACTTAAATTCTCTTCCCCAACCCCCCAAAAGTTGTGGATGTAGAGGGATTGAACCTAGGTCTTTTGGTTATGACCCTAAGAGGCACTCTTAGTCATTGGACCTTGATTCTAGAAGTGAGTGCATCAACTCATTTATACAAGAACTTAATCATTCTAGCTGATATTCAAATCGTGAGTCCTGCGCTCCTTGAAGATGAATAAAGAATTGAAGAAATGAAATACGTCAAAGCAAGAGTGGTCCTATGGTAGTGATGTGTTAGGTTCTTTGTCATACCTGTTGCATTGAATTTCAAACCTTTTTACGATCACTCGATGTTATGCATCTGTAAATTGTGATTGAATGACTGTTTGACTGCTTCTCCTTATTTCTGCAGATCTGTGTTTGGTGCTGGCATCACATAATGGACATGGCTGAGAAGGATGACACTGAAGGGCGATGCCCAGCCTGTCGTACCCCGTATAACAAGGAAAAGATTGTTGGGATGGCAGAAAAGTGTGAAAGGTAATTCTGCTCTCTCGACATGAATCTCTGCTAAGGATCTCCTGAGCTCATCTCTGGGTGGTTATGTGTAAATTTGTACATAGAATTTGCCTTATTATTCTACCAACAGGTTGGTAGCTGAAATGAGTATGGAGAGAAAGGTGAAGTCACAAAAGTCAAAAAGTAAAACATCTGAAGGAAGGAAGCAACTTAGCAGTGTGCGAGTGATTCAACGGAACCTTGTCTACATTATGGGATTACCTCTTAATCTAGCAGATGAGGATGTGTGTATTTCCTATCACTCTCACTCTCTCTATATGAATATCATACATATTCTCTCTCTCTCTCTCTCTCTCTCTCTATATATATATATATATATATATGTATATATATATGTGTATATATATGTATATATATATATATATGTGTATATATATATATATATATATTCCCCCACCCCTTCTTTCTGGGTGGTAGAATAACGCCATGACGACTTTGGAAGCAGCTTCTTCAGCGCAAGGAATATTTTTGTCAGTATGGAAGGGTGATGAAGGTGTCTATATCTCGGACAACAATTGGTGCTATACAACATTTTGCAAACAACACTTGTAGTGTGTAAGTTCATGCATCCTTAAATTTGGTGGTTTATGATCAACTCCAAAGTGTTACCATTTGTTAAAGCAAATTGATTGAGTTATCATTTGTTTTAAGCTCCTTTCTACGCAGTTTAATCAGTTAAATTTTACCCTCATTCTTTCTAGGTGTTTTGTGAACGGATGATTGATCTCTTGGGGTGTTGCATGTCATTGCTTTAACAATTAGTAATTGTTTCGTCCTAAATTGATTTCTTTGGTCCAGATATATTACTTACTCAAAGGAGGAGGAAGCGGTTCGTTGTATTCAATCGGTACATGGGTTTACTTTGGATGGTAGACCTTTGAGGTTCGTGCACATGCATATTCTTCAATGCTATATTTCTAATTACATATCTAATTGGAGTTTTATCTCAGGGCATGCTTTGGAACGACAAAATACTGTCATGCATGGCTGAGAAACGTGGTATGATCTCCGATTACATTGGTCAAATGAAATCTGTTGTAATGTTTTAAGGGTCCTCCATGTCCCTATAAATATGTTATGGGTGAATTTTTGACTTACTATTATACATTGTTAATCAAACTTTGTTGATCCAGCCTTGCAGCAATCCTGATTGTTTGTACTTGCATGAGATTGGTTCACAAGAGGACAGTTTTACGAAGGATGAAATTATATCAGCATACACAAGGTATTTTCAGATTGTGATCAATCTAAGTGTCTTTATTTTTCTCTTGTTAAGGGATGGTTACTCAGCTCCAAGTTTTCTTGTTCTGAAGGACAATCCATGAATATCATTTTGGTAAAGTGGTCTTTTTTTAAGGATAGAATCTGTGGTCTTTTTGAACATCTCGGTCACTAAAATAAGGGGAAGTGTATGCTTTGTTTATTTCACTTCTAGACTAAATTTTGATTTACTTTTAAAGTTTTTGCAAGTATAAGAGAGCAACAAAACGCAATGTTTGTTTGTCTGCTTTTGTTTATTATGGTTGTTTCTTGACTGAATCGGCTTCTAGTACTTGGACGTTTCAGCTTTTCTGAACTTTCTCAAATGTTAGAATAGAGTTGAACATATCAAATTGTTGAAAATTTGGGTTTCTAAATTAGTTCGACTGAAGTTTAGCTGGAAGCATTGCTATTTAAGTATCTGGCTAATCGAGTCTATCTTTCTGGTCTTAAAGTTGTATGCTCTTGTCATGAGTACTTAAAAACCAGGAATCGTTTTTTGTCTTCCTTTTTTTTTGTGGTCTGAAGCATGTTTTTTGGTTTGTTTTCTGTCAAATGGATTTGGTGATCTTGAAGGAATAGAGTTCAGCAAATTACTGGTGCTACAATTGATATGCAACGTCGCTCAGGGAATATGTTACCACCACCGGCGGATGAGTACTGCTATAACAGCTCTGATTCGTTGGGAAAGCCTATTTGTAAAAGTTCTACAAATGTAAGAATTTCTGCATTTTTGTTGGCCTCATTTTGTCCACTATTCCAGGAGAAAATTCATTATCTTGAAACTGGGGTTTATTAGTTTCTAAATAAGTACATAACTGCACAACTTGTTTACTCATGTCTAAGCTGCATATTAGTCTGTGCAAAGTTGAGTGTTGTCTTTTAGAAATCTTAAATTTGATGTACGTGTTATGATGGACTTTTATGTTTAACTCTGATGTCTAAGATTCTGATGGAAATGCTTTACCTCTTTGTAAATGTATTAATAGTGGTGATCAGTGCTGTACCTTGAAGTTGATTCTGATACTTATCCTTTCCTCTTTTTGGCAGAATCCAACCAATGGTGTCAGAGGTTCTCCACCAGATAGTAGTCCTGGTAGATCTGTAGGTCTTCCGGCAGCAGCCTCGTGGTATACAATCGATTGGTTTGCTGTTGCTTCTGAAACATTAGATGTTTCCGTTTTGGCCCTTACAATTTTTATGTTTACCAGGGGAATACGTGCCTCAAATAGCCAGCCACCATCTTCAAGTATAGCATGTTCAAACGGATCTTTTAAGCACAAACCTGAGACACCTAGTGAATCGCTAGCATTTTTAACGGCTAGCCAGGGCCAGGTTTCTATATTGCATGGTGATACAGGAAGGAAAGCTAAAGAAGAAAGCCGCATAACTCAGCATATATGTAAATTGGAAACTGTAAAACAGTATATCAATTCTGATAATCGTAGAACTGCATCCGAAGCACCTCTCACCCCAGGGCTTCCTGCCACTTCAATATCTAACAGCCAGACTCGCACATCTGCATATAAGGATAAAGAAAAGCCTATCCATGTTCCACCCAGTATTACAAGTTCCATTGGTCTCTCTGGGTGTGCCAGTGGTCCTGGTCCAGAGAAAGTTTTGAGTGTTGCTGCAGAGGGGAAGATACAGAATTTATCCTCTGATATGTCTTTAATGAGTCTTGATAGACATCAAGTCGAACAACATTCCGGTGCTGAGAAATTCAAAGAGTGTTTAGTTCCACGTGCAGCAGGGAATGGTGTGACTTCTGTTGAGGATAGTTGTGTTACAAGAGAACAATCTGATTTGAGATCAGATCCACAACCTCAAGTAGCCAAAGTTGCACTTCCTGAAGTGGAAGAGGGTATATTATCTTTTGAGGTCCAGCAGCTCAAGGATCCAGAGGTCATTAGTCAAGCCAGCTTCATACCTATTTTATCCCAGTCCTTGCATCTTTCAAATGATAGTAGGGGTTATTCACCTCAGCTAGCTTATGGGTCACTTAAAGTGAATATAGATTCTCAAGGTGTAGATAAGATTCTTAATAAGGGTTCAGTTAGTATCCCAGCAATATCTAATGGATACCCTGAAAATCTAGCCAGTAGTTCTTCTGACTTTGACAGCACAGTGCAACACTCTTTCTTGATTCCAAATGATGGGAGGTGGAAGCATGCGTCAAGATTTGAAGATAAAGTAATGGAGGTTGATCGCAATGCATCTGTAGATATGGGAGAGAGTAGTATAATATCAAATATTCTGTCAATGGACTTTGATTCATGGGATGAGTCATTAACTTCACCTCAGAATTTTGCTAAACTGCTGGGTGAAACTGATAAACAGCAGGGTTCTCTTGGAGCATCTAGTTCATGGAAAGCTCAAAGCAATAGTCAATCCAGGTTCTCGTTTGCAAGGGAGGAGGAATATGTAAATCAAGTATCTCATGCTGATTCGTACTCAAGTAACGTGGGCCAATTTCTCAAGAATCATTCCCTTAGCCATAATTTTGTCAATAACGGAGAGTTTTACACTGAGAAGCTTGCCAATGGTTTCTCTTCTTTTAATGTCGAGGAACCTGAGAACTTTGCTGGAAGCAGCCATTCTCATATGTCTTCAAATAAGCTTTCAGGTAACGTATGAATGGAATTTCTGAGTAGGTCTAATGGTTTTACTTTGTAGTGTTTTCTTGTGATTCTGTCTACTGGGATTGTACTGGGATTGTAGTCAATCCATGCTTACTCTTTGGGTTTTTTGTTCGGATACCTGGCGTGCCTTCCTTTTCCCATTCTATCATCTAAGTGGTGATAAATCCTTCTCTGACGTGTCCTTCATTTATGTGTGCTTCAAGTTTGGCAATGTTCCCGTGATGAACCTTTGGCAAAAGGAAAAGGTAGTAGTAAGTTACAACCCTGCCACATATAACTAGCATGCGGATTTGTTGAGGCAACTCCAGCATGTAGAGTACAGCTCCTTGTTGAATTTCTTAATACCCAGCTATCCCTTCTTCTGGGAGATTTGATGCATTTTTTTTCTTGGGGTTGGGTGATTGTGGAATGGAGCTGGCATGCTGGAATTATCAGCTTATTTTGTGGGGATTATGTTTGAGTTTGAGCTTGTTTTTAGACCAGAGCTATTCCTAGATGTAGCTTGGATTAGAAGTGAATCAGAATTCTTAGTTTCCATGCTTATATTCTTTGGCATCTGGCTCTCCTTTTTCTGCTTTTCTGTTTTTGTCACTTTTGTGAGTCCTCTTCATTTCTTGGAACAGTCTCGAGAGCTCAAATATCAGCCCCTCCTGGATTTTCTGGGCCCAGCAGAGCACCACCACCAGGCTTCACTTTCCATGAAAGATCGGAACAGCCTTTTGAACCTCTGTCCGGTTAGTGAAATATACCTTTTTTTGTTGTTTAAATTATTGTTGTAGAAGACATTTTTATAAGCTAAGGTATTGATTCTATCACCCGAACTATGCAGGGAATCATTCGCTTGATTCTGCCTCCTTTCTGAGAAAACCATATCAGGAACCATCAGCTGTAAATATTAGCAGCCCTGGGGATATTGAGTTCATGGATCCAGCAATTTTGGCAGTTGGTAAGGGGAGACTTCCAGGTGGACTTAACAGCCCAGGTTTAGATATGAGATCTAATTTCCCAACACAGTTAAGTACTTATGAAAATGAGGCTAGACTTCAGTTAATGCAAAGATCCTTTTCTACGCATCAGAACCAGAGATACCCCGAGATGGGGGATAGTTTCTCTCCGCGTACTGTTGCTTATGGATTACCTTCAAGGATCATGGATCAAACAATGGCCAACAATATGTCAGCATTTCCGCCACGTAATATTCAGCAGTCCAGGAATATGGTAATGTCAAATGGACATTGGGATAGTTGGAACGAGGTGCAGAGTGGACATGATTTGAGTATGGCAGAGCTTCTCAGAAATGAGAGACTGGGATCGAACAAATACTATACGGGATATGAGGATTTAAAGTTCCGGATGCCTAGTTCAGCCGACTTTTACAACAGAAGTTATGGGATGTGATTGCTTCCCAAGGGACTTTGGGCTGGTTGGTAGTTCCATAATCCGTGGAATAGGATGATCATGTGTCTGACTTGACTTAACAGACGTGCACTCAGAAGGATGAGGATGACTCCTGATTGGTCTGACTGGGCAGATTGCAGATTGGTGAAGGATGGAACCCTCTGAAATAGGGTTTCTGAAACCAGACGGTAAGGATAAAAATTTATTTCATCGTGCTGCGCAGCCTCATTTTCGAGGAGCGGAGGATTTTCTTACTGTCCACCCTGCCGGATTTATATTTTTTTTACTCCGTTTCGATATCATTTGCTTTGTTTTGTTTTGATTATTTTTTGCAATATGAAAAAGATGCCTTCAAAGAAAACTGAAAAACATGCTTCAACTTGTTTGGATATCATTTTCAGAATTACAAAAATAATATACATTAATCGGATACCACCTTAAAAAAAATGAAATCTCCTCTTTGTTGTTTGATTATCATTTTACTTACATTTACAAGTCGAAATTAGTGGGGGTTGAAAATCAATATTATATTTGGAAATATTGGTAAATGGTGTTTGGATTTGGCGTTTTTGCAAAGAGTATTAGGAAACGGTAATTAAACAAAAAAAAACCTCTTTTAGAGATGGCAATGTAAATGAAAACAGTGAAAACGCTAACCATATGAAGCTTTGTCTTAGTTGAATCATCTACGACTTCTATTTTGCCTAGTAAGAAATTACTAATCAAGCCTACATGGTTTTTAATATTGGTGGGATGCTTGCATGACTTTCACACAAGGATTTTCCTTTCTGATTTTATGTTTAAAAATGCTCATGGAAAATGGGGCGTTGTTGTATTATCTTTGATTTGAGGTTATTTATCTATGAAGTCTTAGTATTAGGTTATCTTCAGTGCTTTAGCATATTTGGGTTTTCTGTTTATCAAGTTAGATGTCGTAAACCTGGGTGTAATCCCCCATTATTGAAAGATTATTTGTAATTGCGAACTTGAGTATTTTGGAAGAAAGCTTTGTGTTGTTTTGCCTGCGGGGGCACCAATTCCTTGCAAGCAAGAGGCAAACTGTCTTTGGACTGGTGAATTCCTGAATGACTCACATGGCCTGCTGGTTAGCCAGATCACTCGCGGGAGGGTGCACTAATCTATCTTTTTTTTTTTGTCTATGTTTGATGCTTCACCAAATATTAAATCTATCTTTCAAAAAGATAGCATGAATTGGTTTTCACATATTTCATACTGTAATTGAAACCTGTGATTATCATGAAAATGAGGTAGGTGCGGTTAAATTTGCACCAATGGTGCGGTAATTATGTGTTTCTTAAGGGGGTGCTATTTTGCAGGTAAGGAAATCAGATCGAGGCAATGCGAACTTTTAGATCAAAGGGCATTGTTTGTTGTGAACGAGGGAGGTGAGTCTCCAGATGCTGGTCCTGCTGCTCTTGGTAACGAGGAATTAGAATAATCTTTTACCCTTGAAAAGATGAAACGTAGTGTAGTTTTACTTCTATACTCTTAAACACGGACTTTATCTCAACTTAGAAAGCTCAGTTGGGAGAAACATTAAACACCCCAAAGCTTATCACCAGTTTCCTTTTTTTTCCTTTTTTCCCCCTTTCTCTTTGGGCAAGTTATTTCATGAATGCGGAGGAATTCTTGAATGGCTGATGTGATGTGAAGTGTTTTATTTTAATTGAGTTTTCTCTAATAAGATCATGTGATCGAAGATGCTTTTATTTTTCAAACTTCTCTTTTTTGTTGCTTTGCATACACAGCTTTAACAACAGTTTTTATCTCGGAAAGCTGTCCTCATTAGGTCTTACTATTAGGTCAGTAACCATCCAGTGGCTCCAGAATAGATTTTGCTGATGCCCTAAGCTTATGACCCCTCGTTGACCATTCGTTATTTCTTCGAGGATATCCCCTGCCAGTGTCAATCTGCTCTATATTTTAAATACGAAGCCTTGTTTTTGGTCTCGAAGCCAAATGACTTCCACCTTTTACTAGGCGAACCTGGTACATGGAATCTCAACCTCTATGAGACATCTAAAGTTTGTAGTATCGGTATCCATATCATCACTCTGTGGTACATGTATGTTAAGTACTTTGCAGAGCTCTCTTGTATGAACTTTGGATAGAAGTAGGGGTGAGCACAATTCGGTTTGGGGGTCAAACCGCAAACCGAACCAATGGACCTTGGTTCACAAATTCTCAAACCAAACCAAACCGAGACACCTCGGTTTGAACGGTTCACTCGGTTCAAATTAAACAGTTTGGATCGGTTTTAGCGTAGTTCAAACATTATTCTGTTTCAAGAAAAAACAATAGTCCAATAACAAAAAAATACATCATAATTGCATTACATGACAAATTGAAAAGCTTAAATTAGTCACCAAGTGTAAAAGTCCTACAAAGTTACATTACAGAACCATTAATAATATAGTAGTGCATCACTGCATTCATGTAAAGAACAGCAACATGCACCGAAGGTGTACTCTCAAATTTGGACATCTTGCTTCCATTTCAAAGTGGTGCATTCTCTCATTTTGTTGGCATTCCAGTTTGAAAACTTCATGCACTTCATGCAAGGTAAGTGCATTACTGGCTTAGTGCAGTATGAAAACTTCACATGTACAGTATGAAGTTTTACTATAATCCATATATCAAGAACAATGAAAAGTGAAAACCCAACAAACACCAACATCTTCACATGTACAGGATGAAGTTAAATACAATTGATTCAACATGTAAGATTGGAAAAACTGGAAACTGAAATTGGAGGTTAATTATGAAACTGGGTACCTCTAATGGGGGGAAGCCCGATATGCTTGTTTGATCTAATTGCCTATTTGTTTCTCCTTGTTTGATTGCTTTTAGGTGTAGAAATGATTTTGTATAATCCCTAATTAAGTTCATGCTTACAAAGAACACTTTTATGATAAGTTCAAGAGTCAAGACTCAAGAGTGTACCTCTACAATAGTTCAGGCTTCAGGGCAGGCAACCTGAATCACACTTGATGTTACGTGGGCTCCTTTTGATGTTGCCTGTTCAGCTGTTCTACTACTCGTGAGCTGTCTTGCCACTGCTGCCGGCTTCACCACTGCTGTCCACTGCACTGCTGCCTGCTCTCTTCTTCTTCGGCACTTCCCAGTCAACAAAAGACCCGATCTTCACGTATCGCGGCAGTGGTCGACGAACTTGGATCTTGCAAGCTAGAACTATAAAATTGCGCACCAGATCATTCATCAATGATGCTCGAATGAAGCTGAAATCCTTCCTTCATGGTCGATTTGTATTATATGTGGGTGTGTTTGATTTTCTCTGTGGGTGTGCTCTGAAGAAGAAGAGGAGCAGAAGAAGAGTTACGGCAGATGAAGAATTGAAGATAAGGGTTTTATTTAGGGCAAACATATTAAATTTACCCTGGTTATTTAGTTAACCATGGTAAGGTATATTATTTTTTTATGGTTATATAGTCATCGGTTCGGTTCGGTTCGGTTCATAGCCGGTTTGAAAATCCCGAACCGTGAACCGAACCGAACCGGTCTCGGTTTGAAAATCCCAAACCAAACCGTTCAAGCTTATCAACGGTTCGGATTCGATCGATCCGGTTTCATCGGTTTCAATGGTTCGGATCGGTTTTATCGGTTCGCTGCTCACCCCTAGATAGAAGTGCGAAGATATGCACCTTCATCTCATACCTTACCGATCAAGAAGTTCGACCATTACCTGGAATAAAGAAAAAGACCTTGCAATAATCTGAAGCTTCTGTTGATTTTCTGTGATGTTGGCTGCATAGTAGAAATAGTTTAGTGATCTTTTATTTATCACTGAATATTTTGCCAAAAATAACAAGAGACATCATTCGCAACTATCTGGCTCTTCCTATAATGTGTGGGGCAGCCACCAAAATTTTTCTGAAGCTTCAGTTTCAAGTCTTGTCGACTTTTTTCCCTGTGGGCTTAATTTTTTTTCTCTTCTTTGTTGGGCAAGAATTTAAAATCAGCTATACTAAGCTCCAGTGTCAAGATATTGGGCCTTGCTCTAACTCCCCTCGCCCTCCCGATTCGACTGTATGGCCCATGGGCATGACTTAATATTGTTAAGCCTTCTTTAAGAATTGGCAAGCTAAGTTTCGTACTGGCAGGCAAGTGGGCTCGGGCTCGCAACTTTATGCTGGGCTCAGGCTCGTGAATCCGTCCTGATCGAGCCCAACAGACAACGGCAGTTCTATGAGTGGAACTTTTTTTGATCAACTTACACCATGAGGGTCAGTAGCAGTTAGCACCATGAGAAGGACGATGTAAGAACATGTGAAGTAAATATTGTAGTCTCAGATTATTAGTTCTGATGACTTAGAATGTCTGGATCAAGGGGGGTAAGAGAGGCAAGGCTTTTTATGCAACATAACCAGCGGTTTTAGATGGTCAGAGCTATTGATTTCCAAATACTCTTAAATATTATGAGATGCTTTCCAATGATCGCATACGGTACGGAAAAGATGGTGCTGCTTTCTATGTTCTATCATGAAGTTGTTTTTAAAGGGTGGCAATTGCATTTTACAGTTTTCGTTTTTGTCATTAAAGTATTAGGTTGTCATAAGAGGCATCTTCAGTGTCCAAAAGTGGAACTCTTAAGTGACTCGATTTCAATTGCCAAACGATGGGGTTGTTACTTGTTATCCTCTCAAAAAAGGAATAAAGTTTTGTTGCAACACCAGCAGAAGCAGTGGGTTACAACTCCATAATATAGCAATAATTACTTGTTATTAAATATGATTAGTGACTTTTCTACAAACACCACACTGACTAACTCTAACCATACTGTTTTAGCGTTACTAATTAAAATTTTCGGTAACTATATTAAGCGGTCGCTAAAATGAGGGGGAGTTTGAGCTGCATCAATGCTTGAACCAAGATGTACCAATCATTTGTGATTGACTTTACATGGGCTTAAGTAAGGGAAGGATTACCCCTCATCGTGTAGTTTAAACTCAAGCAACCTCTTATGAAGAAAAATGTAGATAAATTATATAATTTTTACACTACAATGTCCTTACCATTTTACCATATTTAGAGAAGCTTCGCAGTTCAAAATAGCAAATGTGAAAGCAATACATAATTTTATTAAGAATTAAAATAAAAATCGTGGCTGCTTTAACAATAAGTTTTTTACCCTAATAAATCCCCACAAGGGTCTTTTGAGGAGATTGCTTACCTTATTAGATCCTTTATTATTATAAAGAACCCGAAAGAAAAGCATGACATGCGGCTTACTGCCAACAAATATTACTAGTTTAACATGAACTTATCTTCTTGGGTGCTTTTGGTCTCCTTAAAGGAGATCTCTGTAACCCCCCTCCTCTTACCATAACAGCTACCAGCCTACGCCACTGGTTGGTTTTCGGCCTCCTATCACTTCATCGCCAGGACAAACAGAAAAAGGGGTTTGCCGTTTGCAGACAAAATGTGTTACACCACCTCTACCCTCCTCAACATCAAGCCCTATCCCCCACCAACTTGGGGTCTGATTCAGTTCCACATACTTATTAATGTTTACGTGAAGTTGGAGAAAGATCTACAACCATGAACCCCACCAACAACGCAAACCTGAGTACGCAGGTCCCACGTTTGAGTACAGTCTGAAGAGCCACTAGATTCCAACATAGCTAGCTTTGACCCACCATGTGTTCCGTATCCCTGTGCGATCTTAGGAGGCCCCTCAATCATGCGCGTGTGTGTTTTCATGGGGTTGTAGAGGAATCAAGAATAGGGTCACTACAACAAAACGGGACACGTCCTTACGAGTATCGTATAAGGACGCTTTTGACGTAAAGACGTTTTGAATAGCGTCATAACGTCGCCTCATTAAAAGCCGTTACAATAAGTTATTACAATGCATAAAAGCGCCTCAACAAGGGTAAGGTTTAACAAGCCGCAAATAAGTGTCCTATAAACTGAACCACATCAAACACTATTGGGACGCTTTTTAGCGTTGTGTTAAATATTTTAGGACGCTTATTTGCATCCTAAGATATATTTTCTGAAAAAAAATATTTATATAATTATTTTCTGTTACAACTTTCAGCATATAACAAATGGGCTAACAGTAATTCATTTCAAAATACAAGAAATTATAACCGTAACGAAATGATGTTATTTCACTTGTAAAAAAGTACAACTCATAAAACCATCCTCTAGTACAAAAGCTATATGTAAGATTAACAAGTTATAGCAGATACAATACAAAGTTTCTTGTCAATCATATAGACAAGTGAGCAAGTTCAAAGATCTATTTGAACAAGACAACTTTATTCCAAAGGTATACTCAAGAACGCTAGGATATCAATGAATGAAGATTACTCCACATCTCGCAAACACCATCACAGACTGCAAAATCTCTGCTCAACTTTCCATCGGCATTTACACAACTGCCGAACAATTGAGTTCCATCCAATCAAACTACAAGTAAAATGCAAAATTAGGCAAATGGACAAATAGTCATATATAAAGTATCCAATACGATCCCAATTCATAAAGCAGAAATTGATATTAGGACCCATATGACATTCATTATGTTACCATATGCCATTGGCGGGCTATTGGCAGGCTAAATTACAGCACTGCCAGTTCCATATATTCCAGCTAAACATGAATGAATGGACTAAAGACAATAGCATACATGTAAATGTATCGATAGTTATATCAGCTAAACAGAAAAAGTATCGATATTAATGAATTGCTACTAACCTTTACGACTGAAGTAAAATTATCCTCTAATATAATGATATCCGAGCTCTCTTTTGCAACTTCTGTCCCACTAATGCCCATAGCAAGACAAATACCAGCCTAATTTCCACAAAAGTGAACTAGATTAGTTCGATGAAGCAAGAAAATGAGACCAAAAGACACTGAAAATAAAGCTTTTTAACCCTATATGAACATAAAAAAAAAAAACCCCATGATTGTTGAGCGCAAAAAAAAATTTGCATATAGAATCTCATCCAAAATTAGTTACAAAGTATTACCTACTAATCATACAATTTCATCCGAAATCAGAAAGCGGATTTTGATTCTCATGAATGAACAAGCAAACAGGGTAGTCAAGCCAATATTCCAATCCAGCTCATTCAGCTCCTTCGCTGACATCTAAATGCTAACAGATAACTACTGTAATACATTGCCAACAAGCTGCAATAATGTTATTCACATACATTGGGTACATTCCATATGAAGAAGTTCACAGTTTATTGATGTTTTCCCTTTGCATTTTTGCTCTCAAGGATGGATATCTGACAGTAAAGATAAAAAATTAAAGAAAAGAATCCTAATTCAATCACTTTCGGAGTAGACTCGTACAAGAATTGTAGTAAAGAAACCAAAACTGCTGACTTTGTAATTGTAGAATCGAACTCTTCATATGAAACTCATTATACAAGAAAATAGGAGCAGGACAATTTGACAGACAACCATAGACAAAAACTGCAGCTTATAATATCCTTGTTCAACTAAAATTAGATTAAACACTACTCGTTAGCAAAATGCACAGCGCACAGCATAGTGTGCGCACGGCGTTATCAGCAAAATTTGAAATCCATAAATGAAATATATCGCAATTTGATGACTGTGACAGCTATGAGCTCGGTGTTAATATAGTTAATTGCATTTTTTGCCTCACATCTATTCATCTCACATCTATTCATAGCTGAAGAAGTTTACAGAGTTCTTACAAGTTGATCAAACCTCCATTGAGAGGTCTAGTAGCCAAGCACATATCAACAATTTGCACCTCTGTCTAGCCAAGTAAGACTTTTTTTTATTTTTATTCTTATGAAAATTTTCTCAACAAGGACGCGTCTTTTAGATATAAGCATTTGAAGTACCAAAAAAAATGCGGTAAGAGTGCACAACTATAGGAAGAGAATCACATTCTCGCACAATTGCCTGCATTATATTGAAAACTGACTCATCTTGCAAATTGCACCTCATCTCTCCACCAAGTTCTAGTTAGACCAACAAATCATGCTTTACTAACTGCTATATGTAGGGTACAGTACAACTATATTTTGAAATTTAGGCTTATAATTTATGCTACTCAGCGATCTCACATATAATTTCCTAGATTAAATTTTCATTTAGGCATTACATCAAACACCTCATGTGCACGAAATCCTGGTCCACTAAAAGTAATCAACTACGCAGATAAATCAAACTAGGGCAAATAGGTATTTATAATTCTTGTTCGTTGATGATTTAAGCAGCGAGTAAAAGTCTCCCAAACTTGTTTCCGATATGAAAGTGTAGTGTATAAGAACAGAGGAAAATGTATGTTCACGCAATTACTGTAACAGAGATCAACGAACATCGAATATACCTTGGTTTGCAGATAAGCTAGAGATCCTGGGAGCAAAAAGCCTCGATGTATGGATCAGTGCTTGGGCAATTTAGGCCACCTATTTTATGAGTATGAGCCCTTCACTATTAAAGACAATTACTACTAAACATCATAAAAAATCAATTAACTACATTAATTGTTGCTTGGGTGAAAGAAATTACCTAATTAGATGG
Organism: Escallonia herrerae; assembly: GCA_033070095.1. Taxonomy (NCBI): domain Eukaryota; kingdom Viridiplantae; phylum Streptophyta; class Magnoliopsida; order Escalloniales; family Escalloniaceae; genus Escallonia; species Escallonia herrerae. Next base: position 174,657 of record JAVXUP010001768.1, on the reverse strand, counting down.
ATTCCAAAGTGTGTTCAATCCCAAAGCAAATTGAAGATTCGTTTGGGAGAAGCTTTGAGACTTCAAATCTAGAAAAGATAAGAGAAACACAGCAAAAAGGACGGATTAATGGAGAAGAGAGAGAGAGAGAACCTGATGACGGTGGGTGCTTGTACTACTGGTTCTACCAACAAAAATTAGTGGTGGTTCTCGTGGCAGATTCACGGCATAGACGCGGGAGTTGGAAAGAAAAAAATATGGGGACAGAGAGAACGTAATCCATTGAAAGAGAACTCAGATTTGACCGGTTGGAGTGTAGGTTACGGAGACATCGGATTTCAGTTTCGCAAGGAGAGATGGTGGCCAGATGGAATGAAAAGACGAAGATAAGGGAATTGGGGGATATATCGGGGGTAAACACTCGACAGCCGGATGTGCCTACGAGTACCTTTATAGAGGCAATCAATTAGGATGCTGCAAAGCGCCTTATTACGTATGAGAAATAGAAGCGCTTTTATCTAACGTTTTATAACGGATTTTTTTAGGACGTTTCTTATAAAGCGTCCCTTCATAAACGTCGTTACAACTAGATTTTGTTGTAGTGGGTGTTCGAGGAGGGATGTAGGGCAAGAGACCTTTGAAACCTAAGTGGAACAAAGGAGAAAGAGTGAATGCAAGGAGGGGTGAGTAAAAGGTACAAAGTGCAATGTGGCTAAGTGTACTATAAAGGTGTGTAGCTTCTAAAGCTCATTACATTATGTGTGTTGAACCACTTTACACCAAATTTTAGTGACGATGTCAAGTCCGTAGTGTTATATATAACGCATTCAGAGAATGTTATACCATCACGTTATTATTACAATTTTCAACGACGGGTGAAATGTGAAGAAACTATATGTTGAAGTGTACGATGTAATCATGTGCAACAAAAACAAAAAATAATTTGGTCGCCATGTTTTTTTTCCACTTACCTCTCTATTACTTTCATCTTCTCTTGTCTCTCTTCCATACTAGGTTTGGTATGAGTACTTCACTCTTGTTTGCTTGATTCCGTGTTTCTGTTTGTAAGAATTGTTATCTTCATAGTCATGAAAATAGAAGTGACTATTTTTCGCGATTTTGTCATTTGTGTTGCTTGAATATCTGCGCAAGTCGTTTGATAGTAGAGTTGTTTTTCTCACAATTTGGAGAGTGGATGTTTACCTTAATTGCCAAGGAGATGATGCAACGAGAAGGATTGTGCGGTACTTTAGAAGAACTATTTTGCCCATGTGATACGAGAGAAAGATGAACATGATGTGATTTTCCGCCATAACGTGATCATCTTGATCTTTTTTCAAGGGTATCAACTCGAATTGTCCTTTTTAATAAATCGTAGATTTTTGGACTCAAAATAAATGACTTTTTTTATGTTCTTAAGTTAGACATTAAATTGACTTGATGAGACGCTATCGGAGAGAGGTGAGAAATTGGTGGCGGACAAGATCTACAAGTAATCTTGATCTTCCATGAATAAGCAAGGCATCAATCAAAGAGCTGCATTAATTAATATAATGACACTCGGAACCGGCAGCCACCGAAGAAATTGGATGATTTTATTTGGTTTTAAAAATTAAATTGTTCAAAACAAATTATAGATTTCTTTGTTGTTGTTTTTTTTCCTAAACATAAGAAAAGCTTGTCAATAAAATTAGGCCCACAAGAACTCCTATAATTAGAATCAGTGACAGGGCAAGGATTTAACATGATGGTGGGCAAACAAGTACGAACCTAAGAAATTTTATGTAACCCATGAGGTGGGGGTGAAATGCCAAAGCCGTCCTTGAAGAATAGTCTCAAGATCTCCCGAATTTGAATTCTCACGTGGACGGATCATATAAATTGTAATTATAATTATTTTCAACCAAATTATCTGCTGGACAAAATAAGTATAAGAACTTAGTCAGTAGAAATTAAATACATGATGAATTTTTAGGTATACTTCTTTCTTTCTTATTTTTATTGATTACATGCGGTAAAGTTGTTATCTTTCTCAAGTTGCACAAAAAATTTAAATCCTATTGACAAGTGAGGAAAGAACATGAGAACAGAAATAAAGAGACTTACTAATGGTATGTTTAAACTTTATTTCAGTTTTTATTTTCAAAAAAATCAAAACTAAAACCTCTGACTTTTCTGTTTTTACAAAAGTGATGGGTTGTTTGGTATAGTTTTACATAATTGGTTTTTGTTGTTTTTTTTTGCTTTCTACTTTTTCTCTCTTCTCTTTTTCTTTCATTATCCAATACTTGAGAGTTTATTCTGGATTCCTATTTTTAATTACTAGAAGCGCTGCCACCACGACTAACACATCTCTTCAGCCAGCATCCAACTATTGCTATGAGAGTAACACACTAGTTTACGAATTAGGGCTTCATTGGTGTGATTGAGTGAATGATTTGATTGGTTTGGAGCGCAAACTGAAGATACTAGGATTAATCGATGGATGAATATGAGACTTGCCGTTTGAATATCGAAAAACAAACACAATTTGAGTAATGAAACATTGATAAGTATGCACCTTGTAGCTTGTCAAATCTGCGAGAAAAATTGGTGAAGCTCATATGCGATGATCGGATGTTGGATCCACCTTATTTCCACCAACAATAAGATACGGCATACGTGACGGATTTCCGCTGATGGGGACTTTTTTATCTAACGATAAGGTGGTATCGAAGCCAACTTGCGAGTGATAAGTTCAATCATGTGGACGACTGAAATGATCTTTTTCCAAGTGGGAATTAACACTTCTAAGTTGGGTAATCTGAGGACAATATAACTTTACAATTTTCTTTCTAAAAGCAGTAAAGTTGAGGATAAAATCCTGCATTGGCTAGTGTTGAGAATATGGGATGTACACGTGTAGCCAACTACAATGGGGGGTGGGGTGGGGGGGGGGGATCAAAGCCCATGAACAGGCTACCACCCAGTCCATGAACCGAGAGAGAGGAGGCCAGCAACTACAAGTGGACATTCATTCATTCCATAAATAGAGAGAGAGAGAGAGAGAGAGAGAGAGAGAGCTGACTGATTTTGATTTGAGGGAAACATGGATCCGATTGCTTAGCCCATGAACAAAAACATCAGATTCTGTGTTTCTTCATGTCTGCTGAAAATGGCTCCACACATCGATATGAGGGGGCGCCTCCTAATGAACCCTCACCTTTTACCCCATAAACGTCCACTCAAAAATTGCTCTGTTCCACCTAGGCAAACATTTCTCAACAATTATTATTATCATCATTTCATTTTGTAACTTAAAAGGCGAGACTTGAACGGGGTATCATCGTTGAATTGCTTAAAAATAATGGAGAGAATCTATGTATCAGAAGTGTAAATCACCACTGTCAAGCATTAATCTTTTACGGGCTCTTTTGGTTGGTTTTGATCTCAGAAGCTTCAGGAGTACTAAGTTCATTTGGTTGGTTCTGTTCAGGCACCTACCATGTTGGTCCGAAAAAAAAATTGCACAATTCGTTAAACGCTATTGCAAAGTTAAAGAGAGCATTACCGGGAATGTTGAAAAAAAGAATTGGAGCCTTTTCGATCCGCAATGGAGATGGAGGAAGGGAGGACACTGTGTTTGTAATATATGAGGGCAAAAATATCTTTTTACGTCACACCGTTAATACCGTCAGAAAAATCGAGAGGCACGAAACAGAGTGCAATAAAAAAAAAAGATAAGTGGAGCCGTGTGTATTTTAGAGCAAACCTCATGGGTGTTGTGTGTAATTCACCCTTACTTTTTTTTTTAAGCAAAATTAAAGTGAAAAAGAAAATTAGTGAAAATTTCTTAGCATTACTTTTCTTTGTACTTCAAATAACTTTTCTACTCTAAAGGTGCATTTTCACTTTATTTAGTGGCTAAACGTCTGGACTGCACTTATAAGACGTTGGGAAGCTCTTCAAGATAGATCTCAGGTGGCCTTCCGCTTACACGAGAGCAAAAGACTCACTCTACTCTTGTGGCAGACAACCTTAGGGCTGGTTAAATAGATTAAATTTGAACTAACTTCTCAAGTGGGAATCTACTCTAGCAGCTACGGCGGCCATATATGTGTGTAAGTGCCTTCATGTGTTTGTTACAGACATTTACACAAGTATACATCATTCTTAAACTTTAGTGTACGTACGAGGTGTATATTGCCAAGATTAACGATGATAACTAGGAGTGTCAATCGTAACCCAAACCCATTAACCAGTCCAAAACCACTCATTTAAACACCACTCAAACCCATTCATTTAATAATTGGGTCTAATGGGTCAGCTATTTTTACAACCCAATAACTCACTTGTTTTAATGGTTTCTAAGTGGGTGCCCAAGAACTCATTTAAATTAACTGTGACCGTGGCCATTCCCGAGGAGTCAAGAGCAGATTGGATCCGCTACAACGCCACTCGCGACCAGCTGGTGCTGCCATCATCGCATGCCGGAATCGTCGACTCCCCCGTCCTCGTCACCCTGTCGCCACCACAAGAAATAGTACACCACCCTCAAACAAGCACCATCCTCACTCCATAATATTCAAACATATCATCTCTTAAAAACTTCGGGTAACTCCTTGAGCGAGATTCTCAAATCAAAGCCATCTAGGCTCAGATCTACAGTAGATCTAGATTTTCAAGGTAAGGATGGTCTCCTAACTACTGAAGGGTAGCTCTAATAGAGGCAGGGGCGGTGACGTTGAGAGTGGTGGTGGCCATCGTCATCAAAGGCGTAACGGCGATAGCAGCCCGACGAGGATGTGGTGGTGGATGTGGATGTTCCGATCTGCGGTGGAGCCGTTCAAAGTGGTGGATATAATTAGGATCTGGTGGCAACGTATTTCGTAGATGTGGCGGCGAGGCTGTGGTCACGTTTGAAATGGTAGTTGTTGACGACGGGATGGTGGTAGCAATGCGGCGGCGTTGCTATGGTTGCGGTTGCCTTATGTAGTTGTTGATTTGGTAGTGGCAGTAGGAGTGATGCGGCGACGGTTGCTGGTCTGCGGTGGTGATCGATGAAGATGAGGAAAGAGTTGAACATATAAACTTGACTTTAATGGGTCATTTTTTGCTTAATAATGGGTGAAATTAACTCATTTATTACATGACCCAACCCTTGATAACAATGACGCGGTATCACGCCTCAAGCACCCAATATGGTGGCATAACGCACGTCTTCCTGCAGTGGTCCACTGTACACTATAGCTTGTGATCAGAGCTTTCTAGACCGCAGGGCGTCAAACTCCCGCTCGACTTCGCTCGTCGTCTTGTTCAATGTGTTTGAAGATTGAACAAGATCCTCCTATCAAGTCATTCGTAAGGAAATTGATCTATCCACTGAAGCAATAGCATCCGTCTTGCTGCACAAGGATTACTGGCAGCAGCCATTTGATGCCCATAATGATTGCTCAGATAGACGTCTCCCTCCGTGCATAAATGATTAGACGAGACAATTAAACCATTTGGACTGGAACACCTTTTCTCCTCTCAGCTTTTACCTAAAATCTACCACCAAGTAGGTGCTGAAAGAATGGGAGTGAACACAGGCCTAAAATAGCAAGTGATCACCCTCGCAGTTCAACTCTCTGATTTCATACATATCAGAGACTTGACCCTGTGCTAGACAAGAGAATAAAATCCCACCACCGCAGTTTTGGTTTTGCCGCCTAAACATTTTCAACGGATTCAAAACCCCAAACCCTAAAGAATACAGCACTCCGGAGATAGAAGAGCACAAATACAAATATGCTGTGAGATATGCTAAATGCGCAAATGAAACTGCATATTTCTTTTCAAAACTAAAATCCAACACAGTATAAATTTGATTAACCAGAGAAGCTACTAGCCTGATCTTTGGTGCGTGTAAATGGAAGTGCTGAATGAAACATACAAAAGAATTTAAAGATCGATGCTATGCTTGCCCCTGCCCACCATCAACTCTGAGATCAGACAACTTATGGAGGTGGTGGAGGTGGCCTCATCTGGGAATAGTATTGGGAAGAGTTGGTGGATGTCATGACTGGTGAAGAAAAGCGGAGATTGAGAGCTGTGGGATTGGGAGCTTTTGATGGATGAAAGGAAGGTGAGAAAGCAGTTGCCTGAGATGCGAATCCTGATGATGCTGCACTGGAGAACAGTGTCATTGGGGTGGCGCCAACCTGATTATGCATTTGCCACGCCCAGTTTGGGGGTCCTTGTGAAGAACCCACTTCAATTCTTTTATCTGTTGCTCTTTCCTGGCAAATGGAGCATAAACTTACAGTTATCTTCATGATGAAAGCAACATGAAGGTCTCCGAGGGAAAGTAACAACATAAAAGCTATATTTGCTGCAATCACCCACACTGTTGAACCTTATATTGACAACTAATATTTGCATAATCTCAGTTATTCGTATACGCTATATACTAAAGTTGTCACAATACTTACTATATTAAAGTTGTAAACACAGTTGCGATAGGCTTAATGGCCATCCTGATCATGGTATCATATGAATCATTCATGTCAACTAGGATGCTGATCAATCTCATTAAGTTCTCATGTTTACAATCTCTTTGATTTACAAAATCAATACTGCACAAAGATGCTGATCTACTGCACTAAGAATGATTTTTATCCAGACATACAGTGATAAGTTGCAGGAACTAAGAACGAGATACAGTCTGCTTCTAACTGAGGTAGTGGATGAAAAACCAGTCATATGGTCATGAACTTGAACGAAAAGGACAATATTTACCTCATAGCTGGGAAAGAACTTAGGATATAATCCAGTCCATAAAGGAGGGTGCTCTGAGGCTAATGGAAGGCCCTTGAGAGGTGTATTACCTATTGCTGTTGCAGAAGGGTTTTCCATCTGTTATTGCAAAGCATGGGCAAAAAGATTACCCCAAGAATGTGAATGACAAGTTATGTAAGGCATAAGTAAAAGAGCGGAAACAAACCATGTCTATGCTTTGCCGATAGGCTAAACGAGGCTATATCTTGTCAACAAGGTCTTTCTAACAAGTTTAGTTTCAATTTCGCTAAAACATCCACCAGGTGCAACAGTAAATTTGAACATCGGAAACATAACCCATTGGAGACCCATATATACCTGATCTCCATATATTTAGGTGTCCATCTGGAAAACCACATCTTGGAGCAAAGCAAGAGTAGCCTCCAGAGAGATTGGACCGTCAGGGAGTTGCCGGCTCCCTGACAGTCCTATGAGACGAGCTCTCATCCACTAATATCTATATGTATACACACACGTGAACAAATATAGTATTACCTGTAACCTCCTACTGTCATGCACGTCATAAGAATGGAAGCTCCCCAAATGTTCATTTTCTCTTGAGGAGGTCGAAATTCCCAAGTTCAGATCAAGATTATGGTCGCTACCTACATTTTATGCGGCACAAACAAATCACGACTAAACAGCTAATAGGTATGTTGCATAGGGCAAAATTTGAGAATACACAGTGAAGTATGTAAGCTACCTCCATTAAAAGCTTCCGGGATTGTTTCCCCTTCATATGTACTCGGCTCAAAGTTGGTGACTGCTTCCCTTCCATTACATTTGATAGCTGCCTTGTCATAAGCCCTAATTTCCAGAAAATCAAAAGGGATACGTGTTGGATCACACCTTATGGAGGTTCAATTCAGGGTAATAAATTCAGTATCAGAGAGAGTGTAATTCATGATCATTAGGACCTTGCTGCTTCTACTTCACTGTCGAATAGCCCAAGATATATATACCTGCAATGCAAGCATGGTAATCTCCATGATGAAAATTGGGTCCTCAATCATTTCTTCTTTCTAATTGCCATCTTAGATTTGTTTACCAAACAAGAATTTACAGTGGAAATTACGTAAAAAGGAGTCTTAGTTTATGCCAACAGGCTCTCAGAACTTTTTATCATTAACAGCTGAATCCTAAGCACAACCACACAAATTTGAAATTTTGAAACTTGACAGTATGGTTCCTTACTTTTTGCCGAGGAACTGCCCCATTCGAGCTTCCCATCTGCCACATTTGTGCAGTGTCACCCCTCTGAACTTTGAGCTTCCTCTAGAGAAACCAGTGCTCTGGCGACGGAGTATGTGCACAAATTCTTCCTTGCTAAGGTTCTTCATCTGCACCTATGATAGAAAAGATAAGAAATGACTCGGAAGTGTCAAAAAACAGTATGTTAGTCAATAGCATGTGTAACTGCACAAACAATAGCATTTTGCACCGTCCAACCTGCTTCATATCCTCCTCATAGTCACTCAGATTAAAGTTGATGTCGGCATCAACACCTCGAAACTTTATGGCAGCTCGATCATATGCTCTAATATTGAGAAAGAAAACACTATCAATTACAGCTTAAATACTAAGCTAAGCTATAGGTTAACTATCCATTGTAAAGCAAAATTACCTAGCTGCAGCATGAGCAGTGTCAAATCCACCTAAAGAAAACCCAAAATCACAACTCATCAAGACATACCAAAAATAGAAAACCGAACAAATTCACACCTAAACCCCTTATCATTGAAAGATCAGTTAATCAGACACAGTTATGTAAACAAATCCATACCCAAGTACACTTGTTTCCCACAGTCCCTGCACCCAAAAACACACACATCAATTAAGGACCATATATGCAAACGAGACATCACAAATTACCAAAACTCAACTCACCCATTACCAATTAGTAAGATTCAACTCACCAGATATGAGATTCCCATCTACCAGTTCTCCTGTAGAACGTCACTCCCCTATACTGCGAGCTTCGCGACCGCGGCCCCCGCCGGCTCTTCTTCACTTGCTGCTGCGACGGCGGTTGTAAAACTCTCAAATCCTGCAACCCACCACCACCACCGGACCCGGCTTGACTAAAAGTCAGATCAACCCAATTCGGCCTCGAGCTCTGCTCCTGGATCAACTCACCACCACCTCCGCCGTCCACCGGAAAAAGCTGCCGCGTCACAAATCCCGCCCTTTTCTCCCCTTCCTCCCTACTACTCCCCACCCTCAAGATACCGAAATCGAAGGCAAACGCGTCGCCGGCTCGCGTCGAGCACGAGTCCTCGTCGCCCGCATTGCTCGAGCAGCCGTCGGCATTCACGACAGATGAGTTGGAGGTGCCTGATTCGTCCATTTGGCTGCCTTCCTCACCCTCATCCATCGTCATTAAATTAAGATCCAACATCTCATTCCTCAATTCTCACCACACTTAATAATTATTGCTAACTTTTTTCCTTTTCAATTACAGGTTAGTATACAAAGTTAAGCATTACTTCAGCAATCGAGTCCCACGAAACTTCTTTCGAGATCGGATCGATTAGTTCAAAAACCTGACACGATCAAGCGCTAAACAAATGAAGAGCAAGCAACTGAGGAGACTGAATTGATCAACTGATGTACGAAGCGGGTTCTGAAGTTGGCATATTCTCATGGAAGGTTGCTTTGCCTGCGGAGTGGAATCATGGCCGACTGTGTGTTACAACTGTGTGAGAGAGAAAGTAGAGAGAGAGAGAGAGTGGGGGACGGAAGGGAGATGGGACGTGTGAAGGAACATATTGCAGGGGCAATTTAAGAGCGAACATAAATTTGTGGTGTGTGCCTGAGGGTGACCGGAGGAGCCGGTTACCGGTGGTTTTAGATATTGTGTGTGTGTGTGTTTTTTTTTTAGATTTTCTCTGTGCAACGTGAACAGCAGCGATTTGGCTGGTTTCATTAGATCTGGCAATTTTTTGCCCGTACCCGCGGGTCGATCCGTACCCAGTCAAAAACCCCGGGTACGGGTATAAATATAAGAGACCCGTTGAAATCAGACCCGTACTCGGACCGGACCGTTACTTACGGGTCGTTCCGGGTCGGGTAGCGGGTTACCCGCGTTACCCAGATTACATGGCTATATATAGACTCATTTTTGTGCCCTAAGGACAAGTCTTCATTTTCTTCTCAACATTTCTCTTCTCTCGGCTGTCGCCGGCTCGCTGCTCCATTCTTCTCTGACGCTGCTGCCCCTCAATCGAGATCGACCGACGACCATCAGTCCGTCCTCCCCCTCACTCTATCGGCCACTGACGACCGTCGGTCCGGCCGCCAAGGCCATCGCCGACCGCGACTGCTGACCGCCACTCACCAGCCACTCAGATCCCTCACGCTTCAAGGCCACCACGGATCTGCCGATCTACTCCACAGATCTGCGGAAATACTCGTCAGATCTGCCGCCGCCACTCTCTTTGTCCCTCATCTTCACTCACTCAGTTCTGATTTCACAGATCGGCCGCCGATGGAACCCAATCTTCCAGTTCACCGCCGGGCGCCGACCAAGAACATGTGATGTTGTATCTGACTGACAATTTGATTATTGTATTTGGAATGGTCAGATTTAATTGTTGTATTTAATTTTGGATTGTATTTTAGTTGAAATTTAATTGTTTTATTTTAGATTTTGGGTTGGGAATGGTTTCGGTATATATTATTTAGCATGTTGTTTGATATAGTTTCTAGTTTGTAATTTCTGAGTTTTGTTGAATTGGGAATGATTCTAAGAACCATTAAAAATGAAGAACATACTGGCTGAAAAAGGCAAAAGAAAAAAAATAGTATGCCTAAATTTTGTTTATTAAAATAATAAAAAATTTAATTATTTACCCGCGGATAATACCCGACCCGTAAGGAGAGGGTACGGGCATTAAAAAAGACTACCCGGGAAAAACCGGGTAAATTTTACCCGGTCCGTTTTTACCCGGACCTGAGCGGATTTTACCCGTACCCGGCGGTTTTACCCGTTTGCCAGGTCTAGGTTTCATAGACGGAAACAGCCGTCTAGTAACCGTCATGTGCGTGTATTTTTGTTAGCATGACTGTGTGTACTATTGTATACAAAGGTCAAATGGCGATCATTCCATTAAAAAAAAAAAGCAAAAATTTATGGTAAAAAAAAAATGAAAGGGGAAATTAGTTAATGACTCCCTCTATTATTACTATGCAATTTCACTCCCTTGGCAAAATTGTACCGCTTAAACGGAGTCGTATGAATTCATTAAAATGGCATGAATACCCCTATTTCTTATCATATTTTATGTTAATGACCACCTTGCAATGCCGCACTCTCACTTTCCACACCGTCAATCACCTTAACCTCCATAGTCACCACCCACTTCCAATGTCGCCCCCATCACCCTCCACCTAGACAGACACAAACTTTGCGCATTCAAACGTATGATCATTACGCTTCAATCGGGTCACACCCCACACTCATCCAACATCCAATCATCTTCCACCACCAGACATACACAAGCATACACCATATTTTGTGCCCCCCCCCCCCCACCAACATAGACATCTTACACGCACACACAATCACACATTGACATTGCCGCCGCCACTTAAGTCCATGATCGTATCCCCTAAATTAGTTTAGGATTTTAAATTTAAGGGCTCAATTAAGGGCTGAAATCCAAATAGATTTTTCAAAATCAAGGACAAGAAGGGAAAAAATAGGGAATGGTGGGTGATAGGGGCAACAACCGGTAATGGAAACGGGTGGTGTTGTAGGGGTAGGGATAATGGGGATAAAGCGACAATGTGTGAGTGTGTGCATCTATATGTGTGGTGGTTGGTAATAGGGGATGGGAGCGGTAGTATGTGTGTATGGTTGGGGTGGTCGGTGATGAGGGATGGGGTGGCAGTGGAAGTGTATGTGTTGTGTGTATGGTGGTGGGTGATGGGGGCTGCAGTGGAAGTGGGTGGCTCTGTGGGTGCTTGATGGGTGTGAAAGAAAAAAGGGGGCAAAGTTGTCATTTGAAAAAACCGTTAACCAGTGTGCGTGTTTTTCACGTGCAGTCAACTTGGATGGATTTTGTTCAAGTAGAGCAGTTCTGTTAACTGTTGAGGCGGGTTGGGGGTAGGGGTGTAGTATATCTTTTTAACGTGGAGGGAAAATATCGCATGATCATTTCACCAAAATGAAATTACAAAGCCACATTTGTAAAAGCTTATTTCATTATTTTGCTTTGCAGTTTCTTGTTTTGGTTTTTTTTTTGGAGAGTGTGAAGTCAACATTCTAATAATTAATCAATAACTTATAATTTTTTATAACTAATACTTCCTCCGTTCTAAAAAAATTGATCATATTTTCTTTTTGGCATTTTTCGAAAAATTGATTACTTTCTAAATTAAGAAGAATTTTGTAAGTGTTTTTTACATGTTTACCTTTTATGTATTTTACTTTATTTTCTTTTATTTTTTCGCATTTAATCTTTTACCAACTCACTTTCTCTCTCCCAACTCATTTTCTTCCTCCCTTCTCTCTATCTCTCTTTAGGTAAAATAGAAAACTCATAAAATATGACTCATATCTTAAATAAGAGTGCAAGTTAAACAAGATCAAATATTATAAGACGGAGGGAGTAATATTTTGATGAATCAACTTTGGACATCGGGTAAACCTAACATATTCTAATACTCCTTCTTTAATAACTTCTGAGAAATATCAACTCCAAAATTCATTTGCACCCGAAATGCTTCGATACAAGGCTAATTCATCAAGTTTCATCGGCTTAACTGCACCTTCGTCCAATTACGATCAAACCAGTTCAACCAACTTTTCGTATCGAATTCAATAGTAAAGCAAGCCATGAATGTTCCTTTTTCTTGTTCATTTCATTGGATTTCAAAACCTCTTCATTGTCATCTATCTGACGTGACAACTCTAATGACTTTGTGCTAAGATTGCATATGTGGTCTGGTACACCTTTGGTTCCTACAGTTCCAGGTTGTCTTCCTCGTTATAATGTGTTTTAAAATGTATGATATGCTCTACTTTAGTTCAATTCTAATGTGTATAGATTTAAAGGTAATGTATTAATTTCTGACCATTGTGGTCTTGTGTACGCATGAGTCACATAAATTTTGCATTAATTGGGTTGTTAAATTATACGAGGAATTATGCGTAGATTACCTCTAAACCTATACATATTATGCGAGTAAATTCATCCTGCATTTATGAAACCTAACAGAAGTTTTAAGTAAAAATCTTATAAAAAGAAAGTTGATATGGAAAGACGAAGATACCCAAAATTTTCTTTGGATAAAAGGTCAAGTTAAAACCTCGCCAAAACTAAACTTGCCTAAATAAAGAGATAAGCTAGTTATGGAAACCGATGCTTCTGAAAATTGCTGGGGTTCGGTATTAAAAGCAATACCTGTAACATCCCGAAAATGCGGAGCTCCGTTGCTCTAAACTCCTGGAACGCTAACCTACCACATCACATCAAACTTGTCAAATCCTATTTACTAACACATACTTCAAAACATCTAACTAAACATCAACTTAAACTTTTCAAAATTGAAGATCACAAAACTGCTAAACTAAAACTATTAAAACTTAGGTTCTTTATAAATTTGATTCTTATAGAATGAGTTGACAGTACCGACCCATGCAGAGGTCTCACTACACAATAGTGATGGGCTCACCAGAATCTCACAGACTCTAAACCTATTCCCGAGCATGCTACAACTGATCACTTGCAAAAGGGAATCAAACAAAGAGTGAGTTTTTGAAAGATCAGTAAGGTCGTACAAGGATAATCGAAGGAATTATAAAATGACTCCAGAGTTCAATCAAGGATAATTTCTCAAAACATTTCAACAACCATGAACAGTTTGGTAATTTCCAAAGCAATCCTAATTAGTCATAAACATATACCAAAATTGACCAAAAACAATCACAAGTAGACACCAAAACAAACATTAACAATCATCTCAGTTTCCAAAACAACATTAACAGTTATAACTAAATACCAAAACGATCATTTGAAGTTCATTTTCCAAAGGGTTTAAAAACGAACACAGATACTTCAAATGAAATAAAGGAAGGGTTTCAGACAGTTCCAGGCTGGTAATAAGCCAATGATCTTGTTTGGCTTTATAGCTTACAAACATCTTGACCTGGCAATTCGTGCGCACAAAGCAATCCCGTCTTCTCCGCGCATACCCTATTTCGTCACCATCAGTGTCATCGTTGCCTACGCGTGTCTCATTTTGCACTGGGTTTCTGCCCCTATGACACTCGTATAAGCGAGAGCATATCCTTTTCGATACGCTGCTTGTTCTTGTAGTTTTTATTCTAATGCCAAAACCAACCCTCAATGAATAAGCTCGAAAACATTCTCCAGCTTCTTCCAACGTTTGAAAGGTTCGTCCTAGATACGGATCACTAGCATCTACGGGGGTGCTGGAGCTCGACACAAAATCAGACATTGTGAAAAAGACCTATGTAGAAATAGAATACGCTTATTATCTCAAAATTATCTTGACGATTAGACCGATTTAGGATACCATATACATAATCTCAAAAGTGTCTCCTATTTTGCTAATTATATATTTACTGAACATAACAAATTAAAATTACTAAGATAAACGGTAGCAAGATCACAAACTTTACCTTGCTTGAGTGATGCTTGAACCAAGTGTGTTACTCCAAGAAGCTTGAAGGGGGCTGAAAATGGAAGCAAGTGAATCTGAAAGCCCGCAAAAATTTTGCTGAAAGAGCCGAGAATTAGGGAGACTTTCTAGGCGACCGACAGGACAGTTCTCGGGGCTCACGCCCGAGACTTTATAGGCGACCGAGAGGACAGGTCCTGACATGTGTCAGCCTAGAGATCGTCCGCCATACAGTATGGCGGTCGCCTTTTTCCTGACACATGTCAGGAACAGAAAGGCGTCCGCGAGACAGTCTCACGGACATGGGAGGAGGGCAAAAAGGTAAAACTCCCGTCCGCGAGATAGTATGGCGGACGGCGATCAGTTTTGGAAAAAGGCGCGATCTGGACCGTCCATCTTTCAGGATGGACGGTCAGATCGCGCTAGCAAAATACCCCATTTTGCTAGCGCTATCAACGGATCAGCTCCCATATATATATATATATATATATATATATATATATATATATATATATATATATATGCGTGTGTGTTGCCATCAACTGCCAACGCCGACAATTTAGTTTATTTTCAACACGATTTCGTCGTCTATCAGTGATCTATGGACGGTTTAGATTAAGTATTTTTCTTCAATAGTGTTAGATAACCCTAATATCTTAACATAATTATAATTTAATCTCAAAATTTTAAAATATATATATATATATAATTTTATGCACCATAATACTTTGTTACATACAATATAATCACACACAAAAATTTTAGGATATAATCTTACTTACAGAGCCATTGTTCTTGATCCTTGAATGTACGTCTGCCATGCTTCTCCTGTTACTTTTCAATATCCAAGCTTTTCACTAAGTGAACACACAGTTAGATGCCTTTACGTTTATCAGAATTGGCTGATGGTTATAATCAAACACTCTCAAACTTTCAGAATATTGGTCTGAAAAGTGCAGGAGAAAAACGTCGTACTCAAATCAATACTTCTTTTATTTATACTGGAAAGCAAATTTAAATAGGAGCAATCGAAATAAATGGTTCTTTCTATTATTGCACACACTAATTCTTAGCACACTTCATACTTCACAATCTTAGCACACTTCATACTTCACAATCTTAGCACATTTCACACTTCACACCTTCTCAACTTTGTCTGCCTTCTGATTCTTACTTCAACCATTTTTATAGATGAAAGAATTAGGTAGATAGGATTTTTCAATAGTGAAAATCCTCTAGTATTTTTTGTACGGTCATCCTTTTTTTTTATAATTATGGCAGACATCTTTATTCAATTTTTAACTTGGCTTTGTCTTCTTTTGTTGGCAATTATGTCTATTTCAATCATGCTTATCCTGTGGTCCCGAACCTTCTTATACAGCTCATAAGTTTGGCTAAACAGATCAGGTTCTTCTTGTCCTTGGCTATTGAACTGTTCATAAACTTTGATTACCTGATCTTGACCTTGTTTGGAGGGATTAATGAATGCACTACATCCCTTTAGTATTACTATCCTTCATCCATCACAGAAGCATGCTTCTTGGGGCTCGACTACCATATCTTTAATGGTTGCATGGACAAAATTGATTATTTCAATCTTTTCTCCGCATTATATGTGTTTCGTAGTTCATCTTGGTTTGGCCGGTAAAAATTCATTAACTTTTTATTAGTGAATTGGCCGGTAAAAATTCATTAACTTTTTATTAGAAGACAGGTGTCTGTAATTAAGGTGAGTTAGTGTGTGCTCCAATCTAAATAGTGAATGTTTTTGTTACTAAAGATATAAAATTAATTAGACAGTTATAATTTAAAATTTTATAAATAGCTAGAATCAAAATCTGACAAAGTTTAAAAGAGTAACCCCCATTATTTTTACGAGATGTATGCTACACAATTTTTTGGAATTTTTTGGTGTCCGCAAAGGATGCTAAATTAGGGTATCGATTAGAAGAAATTCCCTATTTATTTAGCATACCAAAATAAGTTACTTTAATCTAAAAATTTTAGAGAAATCTTATTTTACTGAGATGTTTCTTTATCTAAACTTTCGTGCCCTTCTTAGGTCGAGAGGTATTTTTAGTAGAACCATCTTCGGAGCCATCGGTCCAGACACGGGATTCTCGAATAAATTTTTTTTAAAATATTTCTTAGCCCAAGAATAAATTCAGTATGCCTAAAATAGTGTTTAAGATATTTTTGAGATTTTTTCAGTGCCAGAACCTCCAGGGAGTATTCTGGTAATTTGTCACCCATAAGGGATGTTTTGGTAATTTTACCTATAAAAGGTATTTTTGGATAAATTCATATACAATAAGGTTATTTTAGTGATTCTACTTACGGGAAGGCTGTTTTGGAAATTTAAGTGTGAGGGGCGTTTTGATAATTTTATACCTTAGGGGCATTTTGGTAATTTTACATACCCGATGAAGGAGGTTCATTTTTTAAATTTGCGTGAGTCTGTTTTAAGTTATAATATTATACTGTAGGTTGTGCTTTGATGATTTGATTATTTCATTTAGGTTAAAGTAACAGATTGTCCGGTTAAATAACTTAGCTTTGGATCCAGGTAAGAGTTTCTATCTGAACCACGGGTAAGGATTCTTATCCAATCCTTAATTTCGATAACTAGTATTCGTAAGTATGCTTTTGATTTGCTTATATTTATTTTCAAACACTGCGATGTGCATTTGATATCAGAATGTTATTGCCAAGCAAATCCTAATATTAAATCAGAATTGATTGTTTGGAAATCTTATCGATGCTCATATTGTATCACATTCTGAGAAAATTCTATAATTGTTTGTATTTGTTCTTCTAAATTGTTGTGCCTAAATTTGATGCTGTTTGTAATCGTTCTTGCTATTTGTTTGTGACAATTCTTGTGTTGAATTATTGTGCTTGAATTTGATAATTGTTCGTAATCGTCTTGCTATTTGTTATGGTTATTATGAAATTCTGAGTGACGAATTATATCAGTATGCTTAATTGTTATTGAAACCTTAATTGTTTTGATTATTCATATTTATCATGATGTTTATTTTATTACATGTTAAGCAATGAATTTCTTGTTGATTTTGTGACTGTTGTTTCTGTAGTGATCTTGAGAATTTGTTCTATGGAAAGGCGTTATAAGGCTGGTCTGTTCCTGCGTAAATCACAGTCTAGTACCTAAATAGACTAGTATCATACATCATACATGTGTACATTTGTGCATTGCTTGAATGACATTACTTTGACCAGGATCAACGTCTCTAATTAGTTTACATTGTATCCTACAATGATTGTTTGAGAATGATGTTCAAATGAATGTCTTGTTATCTGATTGAAGGGGATCGAGTGAAACTCCTTCCCATATTGCGATCAACCCGTTAGTAACCCCTTCTAAGGTGAGTCAGATGCATCAACACAAGAAGATGGGTAAGGTCGCGAGGAGCCTAATTCACACAATGAGCGATGCGCGGCTAGGACCTACCGACATGATTAATGTTCTTGCTGAACAGGCTGGGGGAATTCAAAATTTAAACTTTAACACGACAGACGTTCGTAACGCGGTCCGAACCCATAGACGAGCCGCGTATGACCTCAATGATGCGCAAGCGACAATGAGCCTATTGAAACGGATGCAGATGGAGGACCCGCAGTTTACCTTCGACTATAAACTTGACGACGAGCATCGAGTTAGCACAATTTTTTGGGTCGACGGTCGTTCGAGGCTAGCTTATAAGCATTTTGGGGATGTCGTGACTTTCGACACCACATACCGTACCAACAAGTACTCGATGCCGTTCGCTCCTTTCACGGGCGTCAATCATCATTATCACTCCATCCTGTTCGGGTTCGCCTTGTTAAGGGACGAGAGCGAGAGTTCTTTTGAATGGTTGTTTAGGGTGTGGCTGGAAGCAATGAACTTCAAAGCACCGACTGTTATCATCACCGATCAAGATTTGGCAATGAAGAAGGCTATTGCTACCGTCTTCCCAGATACTCGACACAACTTGTGCACTTGGCACATAAGCAACAAATACCCGGAACGTCTGCATCACATGTACGCAAAGTATCCAGACTTTAAACAGGATTTTGACAAATGCGTCCTCAAGTCATTAACGATTGAGGAATTCGAGGAGAGGTGGGAAAAGCTTGTTCGGGATTACTCATTGCAAGACAACGAGTGGCTCCAGCACTTGTACGGGCTCAAAGAGCAATGGATTGGCGTTTACACGAGAAGTCATTTTTCTGCGGGCATGAAAACGACGGGCAGGAGTGAATCTATGAATGCCACGTTCGATAGTTATGTGGGTACAGCTACCAATTTGAAGAGTTTCGTCACATCAGCACAAAAAGCGGTTGCGTCGTTGTTCGTGAAAGAAAGGGCTGCAGACTTTGCAACCACGTACAAGCAAAGGAGAAGGTTGCTTGAGACCCCGCTGGAGCTGAACGGTGCCAAAGTCTATACGAAGGAGATCTTCCTGCTATACCAAGTAGAGCTGCAAAAATCGGGCCGATACAGTATATATAAGGTGGCAGAAAAGTCGTCGCGTGAGTACAAGGTTTATTCGCTCGTGAATGACCTCGTCCCTGAGAAGCTGCGCAGAATTTATACGGTGACCCACGACACATTGACGGACTCGGTGACATGTGTTTGTAAGAAGTTTGAGTTCCATGGCATCCTGTGTAGACACATTCTGCGGTTTTTCACACAGAAGAATATCAGGACAATCCCCGATAAATACGTCCTGCCACGTTGGACGAAAGGTGCAAACAGGTTGCACGGTACCATTTCCTTTCCGGAGCACCCGTATACTGACTTTGAAGAATCAGAGACGTTGCGGTATAATCATCTGGTGACGATGTTCACCCGTTTGTCCGTAAAGGGTGCTGCTACAATGGTCGGATATAAACATCTCCTCGAGGTAGCTCAGCAGCAAGAGCCCATCGTCGACCAATTGGAAGCAGCTTCAGTCAGCAATGCGGTTGACACCGAGCCTACGACGGGATCAGAAGATGACGAGCCGGGGGAGGGAGCCGACAATGATATCCGGCCTTCGGATCCAATTATATCGCAAACGAAAGGCCGCAAGAGATCTACGCGGATGAAAAGCTCTATTGAGACGGCAACTCAACCAAAAAAGCTAAGAAGGTGTGCATTGTGCAACAAAATGACAGACCACGACAAGCGGAACCATTACAAGGCACTGGGGATAAGTCCAGTGGCTTTGCAAGACGGGGAAGAAGATGATGCCGAGGATGAGGACGAACAAGCTGCAGTGGAACTTTAGTGTACTGAATATTTTGTAATAATCTTTTATGAGCCATCAAAAGTGTCGGACATTTTGTAATAATATTTTAGTAATGACTCGTTTGTAATAACCTTTACAATCATTTTTTTATATGTGATTTCTTACACTGTCCGCTACACTGCGCAGCACAACATTAGAAACCTAAGGTATTAAAGAATACCCCCCTACAACACTTAGTTTGGCTTTTCTTTTTGGTTTACTTCTCTACATCCGCTATACTATGTAGCGGACGGCCTCGCAGAATACCCCCCTACAACACTTAGTTTTTTTTTGTTTTGGTTTACTTCTCTGCGTCCGCTATACTATGTAGCGGACGGCCCCGCAGAATACCCCCCTACAACACTTAGTTTTTTTATTTATTTTGGTTTACTTCTCTACGTCCGCTATACTATGTAGCGGACGGCCCCGCAGAATACCCCCCTACAACACTTAGTTTTTTTTGTTACACTTAGTTTTTTTTTGTTTTGGTTTACTTCTCTGCGTCCGCTATACTATGTAGCGGACGGCCCCGCAGAATACCCCCCTACAACACTTAGTTTTTTTTTGTTTTGGTTTACTTCTCTGCGTCCGCTATACTATGTAGCGGACGGCCCCGCAGAAACACTGATTATCGAACACTTGGTTATTTTTTGAACACTTGCCCTGCAGATAGACAGATATCCAACAGACAGATATCCAACACTTGGTTTCCTACCGTTAAATCATATCGGTCAATAAAATCAATCGCATTCAATAAATTTTTATAAAAAAAGTGTTGTAACGTTACAATGTGAATTGGGGAACATCATCTCTCGCGGGAATGATGTTCCTTACACGGATTTACAATAAACCTAATAGCTCTAGGCCGGCCATTCATAATTTGCCAAGCAATCCTATACCTAAAGTCTTGTATGCATTCTTCGCTCCAGACAGTCTTCTTGAGGCTCTCAGACCGGCAAATGTAATCCATGTACATGCAGAGGAAGACGCCGCAGTCCGAGGAATTATGTTGCTTGGGCCTACTCCTTTTCAATCGGAAAATGAGGACCGGCCTGCGCGATACCTTCTCCCGACGCCTACCATTGACCAGGGCAGCAAAAAGATTCTGCGAGAACCATAATAAGCATTAAACATAGCTAGCAAAATAAGATTAATCAGTTTTATAATATGCAAGTTACAACAAGAAGGAAACAGGATCTTACCATGGCATCCAACTGGCCTATGCCTCGGTACATATCAATCACAGGCATCACGTCGGTATCATCGTAGAGACTGTCGACGACTGAAACCGTGCTCTGTAATGGTTCGTAGCAAACCAAGTACCAGTGGGCATTCCCTAAAAAGGGGATTAGAAACACGTCGGCAACACTTGCGCTCACTGGACTATCCCTAGCAAGATATGCTTGTAGGTTAGGGGACGGTTTCCACTGGGCCATGGTTCTCCCCTTCCTTGCATTGCCCCAGTCGTGCCACTCTTGTACTAGGAGCTGATGAAAAAAAGCATCCAAGATAAACACGCGCGGACCGATGTTTGGATGCTCCCGACACCTTCGCCTCAGAATTTGCACGTAGTGCGAGATGACACCGCTGTCTAACCAAGCTCCCGGCGCCAGCGAGGCGATCTCTGTCCAAGAGGCATTGTAATCCAAGCCCTCGGGGTGATCCATGTCATACGACGCTCCGTCTTGGGGGGCCCCGCTAAAATAACGGGCTCGGATTAGATCGCATTTATGCGGCTTTAGGGGCCTGGCTGGATGCCCTTTCGGATATTGCCCTCGGGGGTCGATCGGGGGATATTGGCCTCCAATTCCTTCTTCGGCCGGCTGATATTCCCCTCCGGGGCCGCCAACTGGTCCCGCCCACGGGACAATGGGCAGTGCCTCGGAGAAACCGTAGTTTCCGAAAGGACAGTCTTGCGTGACTTGAGAGAGGGGTTCCGGGAACAAATTGAAGGAGGGGCCGCTGTAATCGCCCCACGACGCTTGAGCCTGTCCCATCCCCGCTTCAGAGGTACCACCAACTCCCTGACTCACCCCTGAAGCCTGTCCAGAGGGATCACCGTATCCCTGGCTGACGCCCGTATAACCCATTCCCGGGCTGACTCCCGAAGACTGGCCCGATGCTTGGCGCAAAAAATTCCCGCAGCCTAAAGCCAATGTCGCAGCCTGTTGGCAAAGATCCTCGCCCATTGCGCTCACCAGATCCCTCCGCTCACTCAACTTCTGGAAGAATGCAAGCGAGGCATTAACCTACATCCAAAGAGATAAAAAATTAAGTAACTTCAATCAGACATTTATATTCAACTAATTTGGTTCAAGTCAGACTTGTTGGGCAACTTACGAGATTGTATGCCATACGCTCATCGATCTGACCCCTAGGCGCATACCTCTCCCCACGTTCAAAGTTTACAGGGGCTACTCTCCTCCGCGTGATGCGGTAGTACCACTCATCGTACTGATCGATGCTGATAACGGGGTCTGGCTCCGAGACGATGGCCGCCAGTGTGTCCTGCCAAGAAGTCCAAAGCTCTATTTCGGCCGCGCACAATTCGTACGCATTGGCGGTGCCAAACACTCCGACATCCGGTGGGTTCCTGTTAACCCTCATATCCGGGGCATCGACTGGCAAACCCTGCTCCAACTCAAAATGGCGCATTGCTCGGTCGGGCAGCTGCCACTCTGCGACCTCGAAATGGATCAGGGGTGTGCGCTGCAACCCGGAGAGCGTGAAGACGAACGACTCTCCCACCCGTCGCGCCAAACGTATGTACGGTGCCCAACGCATTTGGCCCGGAGATAGACGGTCGAACTCCCCTCGATAGTACGTAATGTTGTGATGGGGATCGACTCTCCTCTTGTAGTGGCTAGCCCTCCGGCTGTACTCCCAAGCACACAACCGAGGCCAGACTTTGTCGGTTCCATCCCTACGCGTTGGTGCACCGGGAGCAAGGTGTTCGTAAGACCACACCTGAGAACATCAAAAAATTATATTTATATCGTCGATTCAACAAAAATAAAACACAATAACGAAGACATGATTTATATGATATACCTGCAATAGCGAGAGACATGCACATATGGCTTTGGAGTTGGGCCTCGTTGCCTTGTGCAATGCTCGGTACAGATACGAAAGAACCGCTGCACCCCAGGCATAATCCCCAACCTCCGACAGGTTACCCAACAACGGTAAATATTTCACGCTGACCGTGTTCTTCGACGTCGTTGGGAATAAAATTGCTCCCATCACCCACAAGAGGAAGGCCTTTGTGTACACCACAAGCTCACGGCCCGTATAGTTTTCCGGCAAAACCCCGTAGGTATCTACCAACCACTTCAACTTTATACCACCAGTGCTAAATTGATCCTGGGGTATCGAAGTGAAGAAGTCTCGCGCTGTTCTCTTATTCGTTGCGTCTGACGGAGGAGCAATTACCGGCCGCCCCGTCACCGGCAACCCCAAGATGAACCCTACATCTTCTAGGGTAATCGTCATCTCTCCGAGCGGGAAGTGAAACGTATTCGTTTCACTTCTCCACCTCTCAACAAGGGCACCTATCAAGGCCCGGTCAAGCTGTTGAAAGATCTGCCCATGCGTGAAAATCCCAAACCCAATTCCACGCAGTATTCTTTTCTGGGACTTGTTCAATTTCCATCTCGTGAACTCGCGAGATACTTCTACGGTGGTGAGAAGTTCTCTTTCCTACGAATTATTAATAAATACAATTTAAGCAAAATGAACGGTAAAACAACGTTCGTAATAATAAGAAAGTTGATAAATAATGTATCTTACTCCACCATCCCATATGAGCGTACTGATATGGTTGGCTTGGTCGTATAACACGGATGGATCTTCTGGTCCAGGGATAAATTCCATTTTTTGCAACTGAAACTATGGAATCGGATTTTACAAACGCTAGCACATGAACAAATACATACATATATAAATCCTCATCATCGCTAGCACATGCTCAATGCATAATCAAAACCACGCATAAAACGCAATATTGATCACAACTATAGATTAGAAACATGTAAAGGATTGATTTTGTGAACTTACGTGATCTATTAGGGGGTATTAAAGCTGCTCTTATGAAGAAATTGCGCAGATCTGCTTGCCAACGCCGCTGGGAATATTTGTGAGT
This sequence comes from Escallonia herrerae, assembly GCA_033070095.1. NCBI lineage: Eukaryota > Viridiplantae > Streptophyta > Magnoliopsida > Escalloniales > Escalloniaceae > Escallonia > Escallonia herrerae. Next base: position 150,816 of record JAVXUP010001768.1, on the reverse strand, counting down.
AGGAAGAACGGAGAAGAGTGTAGAAGTTATAGGACTTTCTTTTGGGTTTGAATATATATATTTGTTGTCCGTTGGACAATATATATTTTCCGTCCGCTATATAGTATCGCGGATGACATTAGTCTGTTCCTTGTCCGCTATATAGTATCGCGGACGATAGACTTTTGGTTGTTTTGGTAGTTTTCTCTACGTCCGCTATACTATGTAGCGGACGGCCCCGCAGAATTTTTTTGGTTGTCTTCTCTACGTCCGCTATACTATGTAGCGGACGGCCCCGCAGAATACCAGTTTTTTCTACACTTAGTTCCACCTCTCCAACACTTAGTCCAACACTTACTTTTTTCTACACTTAGTCCAACACTTACTTTTTTCTACACTTAGTTCCACCTCTCCAACACTTAGTTTTTTCTTTTGGTTGTTGTCTCTACATCCGCTATACTATGTAGCGGATGGCACCGCAGACGCTGATAGACTGTCCTCTATATAGTATCGCGGATATACATACCGCAGAAAATGGTTGGCACGGACCAGACTGTCCGCTATATAGTATCGCGGATATACTTACCGCAGAAAATGGTTGGCGCGGACCAGACATTTAGTTTGGCACGGACCAGACATTTAGTTCCCGACCTTCCCGAACCCCGGCCTAAGCGGAGGGCCTTATATCCGCTATATATATAGAGAGCTATACAATGTAGCGTAATGTAATAAATTGGAATAAATTGGCGCCCGTAATGCAGTTTTAATAAATTGAAATAAATTGGCCCCGAAGACTTGTTTTAGCGACATAGTAGGTTAATGCTATTTTAATAAACTGACGCCCGAAGACTTGTTTTAGCGACGGAATCAACAATCTCAATTTTTCCAAAAAATAATGTACGATTCATAATCAACGATCTCAATATATCAAGGCAACAAAAAAAGGCACAATTAAGCAAGAAAAAATTTGAAAACATAATAAACAAGAACATAAATTTTTTTATTATAATAAACTATGGTTCACAAATGGGGTACGAAAGCTTTTCACAAGCGCTCCGATCAAAGATTACAACTTGAAAATCCCACCACCCAAGGTGTTCGAACACTACAAAGTCCCCGAGTTCGAGGCCATGCTGGCGCACGAAGACGTTCCAACCCTCTGCGAATTCCTTTTTTTGGGATCGGCCGGGCTTCAGCTTGATTTCAACCTGCCATGCCCCCTTGCGGCTATATAATCTTGCACTATCATGAATTGTTGTAAATTGATTGGTAAATGCTTCCGGTATGTCCTACCAAACACAAAATACAAAAAATAGGTTAGTTTTGGTTAAGAAAAACAAAAGATCAAACTTTTAACACACGAAAATACAGAGAAAGAGAAAGAGAAAGAGGGATAGCCTACAAGTTCATGCTCAAATCCCGGCATCATGACTTTGAAAAAGTGTTTGCCTACCAGGTGCAAGTTGCCAATATAATCGTAGGCGTAGGTGGTCTCCGATCCAGAAGCCATCGAGATCGGCGTTGAGGGGAGGACGGTGGTGTCGGCGGAGATGTGGGTGACCGGAGATGTGGGTCGCCGTAGATGGGGTAGCGGCTTGGGTTAGATGTTCGAGAGAGGGGACGCTGTCCGCTACAATAATATATATACCCCGATCTGATTAAATATTTATAGCAGGAGAGAGTTGACGAAGGGACGCCGTCCGCTACATTGGAGATTTCCCACAAAGCGGACACTGTTGACGCCATACAGATACCAAGGGGACAGTTCTCGGGGCTCACGCCCGAGACTTTATAGGCGACCGAGAAGACAGGTCCTGACATGTGTCAGCCTAGAGATCGTCCGCCATACAGTATGGCGGACGCCTTTTTCCTGACACATGTCAGGAACAGAAAGGCGTCCGCGAGACAGTCTCGCGGACATGGGAGGAGGGCAAAAAGGTAAAACTCCCGTCCGCGAGACAGTATGGCGGACGGCGATCAGTTTTGGAAAAAGGCGCGATCTGGATCGTCCATCTTTCAGGATGGACGGTCAGATCGCGCTAGCAAAATATCCCATTTTGCTAGCGCTATCAACGGATCAGCTCCCATATATATATATATATATATATATATATATATATATATATATATATATATATATATATATATATATATATATATATATATATATGGAGCTGATCCATTGATAGCGCTAGCAAAATAGGAGAAGTTGCTAGCGCGATCTGGCCGTCCACGCGCGATCTGTGGACGGCCCAGATCTTTTTTTACGTTTTTTTTAGTCCGTCCGCTACATTATGTAGCGGATGATTTTTTGACAAAAATACTCTCAAGTTTAAAAACAGCCCGTCCGCTACATTATGTAGCGGACGGACTTTTCTGTCATTTTTTCTCTTTCTCTCATTAATGCTCTGACTTTTTCTCGCTTTCTCTCTCCCCTTTTTCTCATCCGCTACATTATGTTGCGGACAAGTTTTCTGACATCTCTCTCTCTCTCTCTCTCTCTTCTCTTGGCATCAACTCATTCGGGTAGTTCTGGAAACTCATTCCAGAACTCGTAGGAAAGAAAGATTTCATTTTATCTTCAATACTTTCTTCATCAAAACTATCACTTGGGTTTTCACCCATTTGCTTAGGTATCTGAAATTCATACCCAAAAGCAGAGGGCCTGAATTACAGAGGTCAAACATCTAAAAAAAGCAGAAAGCCTGAATTGCGGCAATCTGTTTCAAAGCTTTTCTTTTAATGGTTATCATATGAAAGGAGAAAGAGGGGAGAGGAGGACGAAAGAGAAGAAAAAAGTGGTGAGAGAAAGAGATAAGTCAGATTGAAGAGAAAGGACATAAAGAGAGGGGAAAAATAAGTCAAAGCATTAATGAGTGAGAGAGAGAGAGAGAGAGAGAGAGAGAGAAATGTTAGAAAACTAGTCCGCTACATTATGTAGCGGATGAGGGAAATAGAACAGAGAGAGAGAAAAAGTAGAGCATTAATGAGAGAAAGGGGAGAGAGAGAGAGAAAAAATGACAGAAAAGTCCGTCCGTTACATAATGTAGCGGACGGGCTGTTTTTAAACTTGAGGGTATTTTTGTCAAAAAATCGTCCGCTACATAATGTAGCGGACGGACTAAAAAAAACGTAGGAAAAAGATCTGGGCTGTTCACAGATCGCGCGTGGACGGCCAGATTGCGCTAGCAATTTCTCCTATTTTGCTAGCGATATCAATGGATCAGCTCCCATATATATATATATATATATATATATATATATATATATATATATGATGCAGAAAATGGTTCGCTGCTACGTGGAAGTGCCACAAAGGATGCAGTCTGAGTCAGCTTCCAGGTGGGCAACACGGGAGACAGCAAGGACGGCGTAACGGCTGAGGGCAAGGCTTCCCAGACAGGTCGTGAGGGCTGGCAGCGCCGCGTAGGCAGGGCGACGATGAACAGGACCGACAGTCTACAGTCCGTGATAAGGGTGCAGCGTCAAGGGTCCGGAGACGGGAGTCCAAGTGTGTTTCTCTCACTAGAATTCCAGAGATAATGTCTTTTTAGAGAGAGAAAGTGAGAATGACAAATGAGAGAGTTCCCCCCTTAAATGAAATCCAAGGTCCCCTATTTATAGGAAAAAGGTGTCGATGTCATCAATGTGTCATCAGCTGACACGTGTCACCCCTGAGGGTGACACGTCACCAGGGGGTCCACAAATACTGGTTCTCCGTTGGACTGTCGGTTCCCAAATTCGCGCTGCCTTGCCCTTGCAACATCTCTCTGCCTATCTGAGGAGACTGATCATGCCGCGGTAGCATGGTCAGAGTAGCCCGTTGCCCCAGCCTCCAGTCCAAGCCCTTACTGAATCCCACGGGCCTGGCAGCGGTGGGGAAGACCCGACGCCCAGCTGCCAGGTGGACTAGGCAAGATGCCCTTCCGAAGACCTGCTCCCATCTCGGAGTGACCCGGGGGTCATAGTCCTTAGGGGTGCCGACGCGAGCCCCCAGTGCCAGAGCACGTAGGCCAGTCACGCAGGCACCCTGGAGGAGATAGTGTCCCGGAGGAATCGCCTATCCCGCTGCGAAGGGTCCTCGTGCTGGAGCACGGAGCGAAGTCCCCGTGGAATGAAGACGGCGATGGCTTTGAGGTTGTAAGCCCATCCCATAAGCATATAACATGATTGTGGCGCATGGGCGCGGTGGAGTGCGGGCGACGAGGGTCGCAGAGTGACGTCCGAGCAACAAGGGTCGTTGCGTGGATGGCGCGCGACCGTGAGCGACGGTTGTCATGGCGACAGAGCGGCCACAAGCGACGGTCGTCGTGACTACGAGCGACGGTCATCGCGACGACGGAGCACGGCTGAGAGCGACGGTCGTCGCGACTACGGCGGAGCGCGGCCGCGAGCGATGGTCGTCGTGACAACGGAGCACGGTCGAGGGTGACAGTCGTCGCGACTATGGTGGAGAGCGGTCGCGAGCGACAGTCGTCGCAACTATGACGGAGCGCGGTCGCGAGCGACGGTCATCGTGACTATGAGCGAGCGACGGCGAGCGAGGGTCATTGCGGCGACAAAGCACGGCCGAGAGCGACGGTCGTCGTGACTACGGCGGAGCGCGGTCGCGAACGACGGTCGTCGGTCGTCAAGGCAGGTGGCCGACCCCCAAGGGTGGCTGACCCCATGGGGTGGCCGACCCCTTGAGGTGGCCGACCCCCAAGGTGGAAGGCACGCCGAGATCGCTTCACGAGCAGTTCACGTGACTTGAGCATGCGTTGCTTTGACCGGCTCTCGAGCGTTGAAAAGTTGACCGCTGACTGGGTGATGTGTCGCGCAAAATGGGTCCCTTAGCGGGTCCTGGGGTGCGACCAGAATAGGGTATGAACATATATATATATATATATATATATATATATATATATATATATATATATATATATATATATGTAGACACACACACACACACACACACATACATACATACACATAGGGTCTGTCAAGAAAATAAGATGCATAACGGTGTATGAGAGATCCCAAGCCGCTGCTTTGGCCCTTGGTGCACTTCGCTGCTTTGGAATTCACCATTTACGGTCAAAAGTGTTATTAATCGATAAAAAGTTAGTGATTTTAGAAAAATATGTCCCTTTTGCCGGTTTATGAGCAATTTTGTTGGACAAACAAATGTAACACATGATCCACTATTAATTTGTTAATAAAACGTTTACAAGTAAGAGCGATCATGAAAGAGTAAATAATATACAGTACTAAGAACTCACCGAAAATCAGACTTGAGTTGTTCAAAGCAATTAATGTTAATACATGTATAGTAGCATTTTAATTAGTAACTTTACTCCCTCCACGCTTTGCAAATTCTACCTTCCTAAAAGAGACGTGCAAATTTATAGTCATTGAAGTGCCACTAAAAACTGAAAGATGATAAATTTTTGCTGCTATTCTGGCCGTACGAAGATAGATATAACTCTCCTGTATCGACAACAAATGGTTGGTAAATATAATTAGTAAAATCTCAATAAAATTTTCAACGACAATTTTTTTGCGATATCTTTTTAGCGTCATTAAATAAAAGTCATAAAAAATATTTAAGTATAATTACTGTTGTTATAGAGAGATTGTAACTCTCTTCTTAAAACTCAGGTTATAGGCAAAAAATTTCCATTCAAAAATAGAAAAAGAGCTGCATGATTTTTTTTCCCCTTTCAATAATCGACCAATTTTTAAATTGTCAATATGAGGTGAATCCAGGACCAACTTTAGAAAGTCTAGTAGTACAGTAGTACAAAAGAAATCATTTAAGATGTAACACTGACAACAGTGGGTACAAAAATTAAACCATCCTCAGCTGGGACACATGTGGATTTGACGAAAATCTTGGTGGAGCACAGAGCACAAACTGGAACAGATGCACGTTTTTTATTTGTTTAATGCCCATATGCCTGGTCCAAAAGTCAAGAATTCTATGGAAGAAGTTATCGAAGCAACCTAGTCCACGGTCCCATCACCATAAATGTTGATACCTTAAATTATACGAAACTTTTTGTAGTATGAAGTAAGTCGTGAGTTTTCTGCACAAGAATGAAAATACAAATAAGAGTGAAAGAATTGTAAGTTTTGACACATAATTAATAGTACAAGTGCAAAGGATAGAGTGAAAGCAAACGTAATTATTTTAGATAGATCTGGTTATCGCGTAGGATACAATTCGTATTTGAAAGAACACTAGATGAGTTATTGAATTCAATTTGCTCCCATAGGATGCGAATCGTACTTGTAAAATAACTATTTGTGGTGTGCGTTCAACATTTGTCAGAGAGTAGGCTTGCATTTCAATTATAATAATTAGTTCCACTATTTCAATTTTATTGTTATTGCTGACATATTAATCTCACGAGTATAATGTAATTCGTAAACAAAAGGCTGTGCTAGGAGTATAAAGTTTCAACATTCTTGTGTGCTTCCCAATAATTGGAAGTGGTAATGTGAAGATCCAACTCATCGCACAGACAAATTCAACACGAATGATGCGTATTGCACAAATTCACTTCCTCTCTCGATCTCGCAACTGCAAATTAAGGCAAGCAATTAATGCCTAGCCATTGTAGCCCAGAGAGCAAGCGCCCATGGCCGAATAAGTCTGGGCATGAATGTGAGCATCTTTTTCCCAATTTTTAGTTAAACACGCTATTTTGACTTGCTACAAAAATTATATATATATATATATCCTTTAATTAAATATGAGCCTTTAATTGTTATTTATATTCGACATATAAATATGAGCCTTTAATTAACCGTCATTAGTCTCGTGTGCAACGCACGTGATTAATATTAAATGCATTCTATTAAATTGTACCAAATATCAAAACAAAGTCAATTCTTGTTTGAACAAATGTCATAAGCTGCCGCTTTGTTTGGTTATCTCGGCTGATAAGCTTCCATTACTTCTTTCAAATTAAAATTTTCTCTCTATTATATTTATGAAAGGGTCATCAACTTGTCATCCACGACAGTGAAGCTACAACTGTACATGAAAGCAGTGGTGCACAATTTGAGAAAGATGGATGCTCTGCCTGCTTTTTGTTTGTGTCAAAAAAATGGACCAGAGAGAGAGTGAATATGATGCTTTTTGGCTTTGGTTAGGGACAAGATATGGACCTTCCTATTAGGGTAATCCCCCTACCTTAACACTTTTCACTAAACTATGTTTCCAAATCAGGCAACTTCTACGACTCGGCCACCACGAGGTTCACGCCGGCTTTTGGTTACGACTCGGTGCCACCGGCGATTGCCGGTTCTCCCCATCTGTCTCTTCTCTTTTCCTATATGACTTCGCCAACCGCCAGCTGCCACGAACTTGCTTCTACACTCTTGCATTGACCAACTTCTACGGATGTAACGGCTCCCACCTTAAGAGCAGCCCCGCCCCAACCAAATTAGCGTAAGAGAGACAGGTTTTAGCGCGATGATATATAAACGAAACGTGTAAATAAATTGGACAACTTTGATAGAGCGAGCCCGGGCGAGATAGGAGGTGTCACTTTCTTGTTTTGTTTTTGTTTTTTTCAAGATTTTAGAATTGTGTTTCTTTTTTCTTTCAACGATCTCCGTTGATATTTATGTGAAGTGAATCGGACAATCACGTGATTAAATTGGTAGTATGTGTTATTGATAAAAATTAAATTTTGGCGGTAACTCAAATGTCATGTGATGTGCTTTTTTTTTTACGGAGTAATAATAAGAGAAGTGCATATATAAGTCGGAGTTTAGGTATTATCCAGTACAATTTTTTGGATGGATTGTTACCATGATGACATTCCGTGACTAACTGAACGTTTGGGGTCATACCCAATTTTAAAAACATGTCATGGAGCCCATTTCGGTAGACATCGATGAATGTTTGATAATGACCTCCTTCATATGAGATGCACTTGTCCTATTATGTGTGTGTGTGTGTTTGTGTGAAAATTAGGAATTATATATATGATATTCATATGTGATGTGCTTCTTAAAGTTGCTTGGAGTTGTGGTTCCACGAAGCACTAGTATCTTCTTCAAATTTATATAATGACAATAAATAAAAGAATAAGAGTGTCTTCTTCTTTATCGTGAAAGGAAATACGCAAATATGACCGGTGCTGCTGGATGAGATCTAGATGAGACGGGTATGATTCTTCAACAAAGATGGTCTTTTTCTTTTGAGCAGTATGACATGTTTGAGTCTCATAAAATGCAGAAGTTTAAGAAGAACGGGAGGGGAGACTATCTCTATTTTATCGCTCATACGTCTGCTGGGAAAAAAAAATTGAGAATGGGATCCAGTCAGGCACTTTATGACAGTATTTGCTTTTCTGGAAAAAGAAAAAAGCTACTTGGTTTAATAGAAATTTTGGCAAGGTGAGGTGTCTCTTAATGCTTGTTTTCTTTTTAAAAACAAGTACTAACAAGAATAAAAAAGACTACTTAAACTTTTGTTATATTAAAGTCTATATTACTTTGTAATGCATCCACAACGACTACTATTTGATTGTGACAAATTTTAGCTGTCTAATTAAATGAATGACAATTCCAGCTTAGCTGTAGTTTCACAATTCTTTTGTCATGTTTTGCACTTGCCTAGCAAGTCGTCATTGTAACACAAAGCTTACGAAATGTTCTTTTTCCATCTCCTTTCTTTCAAATCACGGATAAAATGAATTTGATAAAGCCTGGAATCCATCTCACAAGCTTGTTTAGAGGAGAAGAAATTCACTAGATATAAGAATAGGTCTCAAACTCCATGTATAATCAATGTCGAACTTGAAAGAATAAAACAACTTAAGATTTCTTTCACACATGGAAGAAACAAGTAGACCATCAACTCGATTATCGATATGCGTTGAATTTAATTAAGATGATAATCAAAACAAAAGCCACTACTTAGATTCAGAGATTGATATCCGGGGCTCGACCATCGGTTTGTCTGATTCATCTCATGAGGGCAACATTAACATAATGATCGTAAAATATAAAGGCTAGGAGGAGTACCCAAAGACCCCAACTTCCTATTTCTTTCTCTCCAACTCACTCATCCTAGTGCTGATCATTTTGTTGTTGTTGTCTTTGAGCTCGATTACAAAAGTCTCTCTTGATTGTAAGATACAAAACCTAGGACAAGTACCCATTTTTGAGGTTCCCATTTCGTCTTCCAACTCACTCACTCATTCCTGCCTTTTTTTGCTATTTGTTCTGTTGTTTTAAAGCTAGAATACAAATTCCCCCAACTAGGCATGCATGGGCAGGAATGGACCTACGAGGTAAGCATTCATTTTCTAGTAGGTTCTTGTTAGATTTTGGGAGCACCATCAAACAAATTTGTTGGTATTGTCGAAAAAGTATGCCATTCAATAGGAACTTGGAATACCCTCTGGCCTCACCTTTTCCATTGTATATCTTTCTTCCGGATTTAAAAATAAAATTGGTGGAAAAAAAGTGTTGTCCAACTAACTCTATGTGAGTGTTTCTACACACACGGCTAAACACATGCCAGAGTATTGGGCTAGCACCTACCCCTATCGTAGCGTAAAGTACACAGAACCTTAACTATTTATCAGCCGAAGACACATTGAACCATCTCGCTAAGCACTTCGATTGAGCTAAAAGAGAACGAGTCACTAGTTTTTCTGTTGAATGAGAAATTACTCAAAAACATATGACACATTGAAATGAATATTTTGCTAGAAAGCTAAAAACAAGTTGAAGGAAAATTATGACAATATATCTATTAAGAGTCCGTTAGGGATTGATTTTAAAAGCATATTTCAACTTAAATCTGAATCAGTTTTCAAAATCAAAGCTTAATCTACTTTAAGTAGAATCAGTTTGTTGTTTGACAAAATTAGCTATGAATTAGCTTAAGTTACAAAAAAAGTGTCTGGGTAGAAAGTGATTAAATCAGTTTTGATAGGACAAAATGACCATAAAGGACACTGCATAAATAAAGTTTCTAATATCCATTTAGTGAAGTAATGTTAACATAACTTTCATTTGAAATAACTACAATATACGAAAAAATTATTGAAGAAGTTATTTTCAGCCACTTACAAGAGTTTTCACTTCTTATTCGGAATAAAAAGTAGAAGAGCGTACAGAAATGGTAGGGAGGAAAGAGGCGGCTGTAGATGAACTGTTGTGTTCCCTCTTTCTGTTAACGTAGAAAAAAATATAACTTCAGAAACTAATTAAAGATCACACTCAATAATTAGTTAAAAGGGTATGAAATGTCTTTTTGTAAGAAAAATATGGGGATAGAATGGTAAATTAAAAGGTCAAACCTGATTATGAAAAAGTGATTATTTCATAATCTTCACTTTTTAAGATTATGGATTTAATCAATTTTTACCTTTTTTAGCCAGATTAAATCTCATAATCTCTTTTGCCAAACACTCACACACCTGATTTAATTTAGAGTAAATTAGGTTTGACTATCCCAAAATCAATCACAAACACCCTCTAACTCACTGTTTGTCGCAGCTTCTTTTGTACATCTTATAGCTTATACCTTAAAAAATCTGATTAGTGGAGAACTTCTTCTTACATGAACTGCACGCCAGCTTCAACCCCCGCCCCAGCCTTAGCCCCAACCCCACCACCCCAAAAAGACAAATGAAAAACAAAAAGAGAAGTGCACAATTTTTTTGGGTAATAATATTGGCAAGTGAGTGACATTGGGTGCTTGTTAGGAGCAACTGTCATGACTTGTTCATGAAAAAAACAAACCCTTCTTTATTTTGTTGTTTGGACATGAAAGTATCTCATTCCACTGTCTATCACTATGTACAGAAAAAATAATGTAAACCACACCACATGTCACCAATCATTTTCAATTGATTTTTTAGGGCAATAGGTTTGCATGAGACAACTCTAGGAAGAGGCGAGTATTCTTGATTGAATTAGTCTTGATTTTTACGCACTAGTAAACAAATTGTGAATGAAACAAATCTAACTTGTATATTACTAAGAAACGTCGTCCAACTTTGAATTGAATCCATATACCCAAAGTCTTCCACTTGAATGTCCAAAACTACAAAACTAAGACCTAATCTTGGGTATGTCTGAATATTTGGCATCAAAAAAGTGGAAATAATTCTCTATTACAGGGCACCTTGGAAATATTTCCTCGAAGTAAGAAAGTGTGTACTCATCCGATCGTTTATTAATGGCACAATCTTGGCTCCAAATGCTATGACAAGGAATTGTAGCCTTAATCTTGGCTCCAAATGCTATGATAAGGAATTGTAGCCTTAGTATACAAATATTGTCACCTTCAAAACGACCAATCAAGTAAATACATATGAATTTAGAGACATGGTTGTAGAAGACAGAAGACAGAACTCATACTTTTCAATGTTCACACGAAGAGAGAGAGATAGAGATAGAGAAAGAGAGAGAGAGAGAGAGAGAGAGAGAGAGAGAGAGAGACTGTTAGTTTTGACTATGAAGCAGCAGCGCTTGCCTAAGACAATAATTCCACAATCCATTATCATCTTGGTAGTAGTGGCTGATGCATTGAGTAGAAAGAGTATTGGTGATAGTACCTTTGATCAATAATTAGCCTAAATAAGAGTTTGGGATTGCCAATTTCATTGATATTAGTCACTCTTGAATGCTCGGACATGGCTATCTAGTCGGGTTACCAATCGTTAGAGTGTAATGAACACAAGTCCAGGTACACATCAAAAAAATGGTTGGAGCAACAAAGGTCGAATCAAAACCTCACAACTCAAAAATTAACACCGCTCCAACCTCTCTCTAAAAAACCAAACACAGCAAGAACGTCACTATGGCCGCCCCACCGTGCTTCCCCGTGTGTGGGGCGGCAGCCATTTCGACAATTAGATTGTAGGTTCTTTGTACTCGTCTCTTGTCGTGGTCTTTGTTATGGCGTGATCAGTGGGTGGCCGGCGGCAAAATGGTGGGAGGATTGTGGCGAAACGCAGCTCACTGGATTTGATTGGAGACGGCGACCTCAAGGTAAGTCTCCGATCTTGGTCTATCTAAGCAGATTTGCTCGATCGTCTTTTTTTCCACCTTCGCCGGAGATGACCAGAATCTCGTCGGCGGTGATCGGAATCTCGCCAACGATTTTGACAGTCATTTTCTAAATGATCCTTTAGCTATAGAATTTTCATTCTTTTTTGCTTCCTACTGCAAAGAGGTGGAGGACGGGTTTCTGGTTGGTTGTGGTGGCTTTCGTAGTAATAGGAGGCTTGCTGTAGAGGAGATTAGCCTTGGTTTAGGTTTGTTTTGTGGAACCCGTGTAGTCTTGGGAGGGTGGGGTGGGGGGATAGGGTCTTAGGGGGGATGGGGTGGGTGAGAGTTCTGTTTGGGAAAAAAACGGGAGGGATCTGAGGCCGGGGGTGAGGGGGTAAGGGATAGGTCTGTATTTTGGGTTTTAGGGTAATTTGGTTCTTGTTGGGGGGGGGGGGGGTTGGATTGGGGTTTTAGGGCTCTTTCCTGGTTTTGAGCGTCCTGGGTGACTACTTTGGTATGTTACTGGTGAATGGTGGTTCCTTTGTTTGATATTGTGCGGTTTTGGTTGCAGATTTGGTTTGAATTCGATAGACAATAGTAGAAGGATGAATATTGTGGTGTTGAAAATCCTTGGTTGTGTGTTGCGCTTGATGAGCTTGGGATGTGTGATGTGCCTTCTTAAACGGTGTGCTCACGCTTGGGTCGTGTGGTTCCCGATTGTTTTGCCATATTGTTGCCATCTTGTGCGGCATTGTTTTGTTCTTTTCTAAAATTGTAAACTTTGCATGTTACTTTAAGTTGAGTTAAAGTGTATGATATGATCTACTCTAATTCGGTTGTAATATGTATAAGTTTATTTGATTGATTTTGTTACTGTTGACCACTGTGGGTCATGTATTTTGAGTCACGTGAATGTTGTGACCTATAATATCTTTAAGCTCAATAACAGAGCGACTCTTGTAATCGCTGTAAAAACGTTTTATTATCAATGTTATTCTTGAATTTATCAAAAAAAAAAGAAAAATTGTGTAAAATACCCCTGTGGTTTGGGGTAGTTGCAAAAAAACCCCTCTAGTTACAAAAATTGCAAAAAGATACCTGTGGTATTAATTCTGTTACAACCGTTAGAGAAATTGCCTAAATTGACAGCGCGTGATATTCACTTTCTTAATAAATGCATTTGATAAATTTTAATATGTTAAAAAGACAAAATTACCCTTTTTTTTTCCTCTCCCAAGTCCCTTCTTCTTCTCCATGCCAATCAAACCCTAACCCTAGCCACCACCTCACCAACCAAAACCCAGCCGCCACCCCCACCCAGCCCCGTCTACCACCGTTGTCGCCCATTTTGGCCGCCACCCATCCCGATCTACCTCCATCGCCATCCATTTCGGCCACCACCTAGCCCCATCTACCACCATTTTGCCAATTTTGGCCACTACCCAGCCCCATCTACCACCATCGTTGCCCATTTCGGCCACCACCCAATCTGTCGCCGCTAGCACCTTCATAACTGGAGTCAACGACGAACTCTATGTTGCGTCGCATCCTCGTTATCTCCATCACCTCTTACATTGTCGCTCGCCCCGTAATCAACCCCAGCGACTTGCACAGCCACCAAGCCTGTCATCAACCATATCCAATTGCTCCGCCGATTAGCTAATTGCTTCGTCGATTGGCCAATTGCTCCGCTGCCACCAACCTGATTCAACAACCAAACCCTAGCCTATCCAAAACCAAGACCATTCGGGGGGGGGGGGGAGGAACCTAAATCTGTAATTAGGGTTTCGATCAAGCCCCATTTGACACTCGCCACTAGCCTATCCACCCACCATGACCAGCATCACCGCCCGCCAGCCCTGCCATCAACCCATACTTACAGTTCTGCAATTTAGATCCATCGCCACGAGCTGCCCTTTCCACCACCATCTTGATGCACCGCCACGAGCTGCCTCCTGTGCCCCTGCCTAATACAGTTCTGCAATTTTGACAGTTTATATGGAGGGACAATTTAGACCTTTTATTCATTCCGTTACGGGAGTTGACGGGTGTAACACTTTTTTTAAGTTTAGGTATCTTTTTACAATTTTTGTAATTTGAGAAATTTTTTACGAATACTCCAAACCACAAGTAATTTTCCACAAAAAAAAAAAAAAGTCGGATCATGCATAATTCACATTAAAAAAAAGAGGAAGGTTTCTGGGTTACAGGTGGTGTCCTTTTTCCGGGCCTAACTGGGGAACTTGGAAGTGACCGCACACTAAACTCGTTCCCACAGTGCACCCAAAAAGAGGAAAGCGACAATGGACATTCTTGTAATTTAGCTATCAACCAAGCAAATTATTGAGAGAGACAGAGACAGTGTAATTATTTATATATATAAAATAGTAATGGAGTGGATCAACATAAAAGAAAAGCTGAAAATGGTCGGAATCATGAAATGAATATGAAAATGGAAAGTTTGAGTAAGGACAAGGTTAAAGGCGTGGGGGAAGATAGGACGATTTCCACGAATGGAGAGGAGGCGTCCACGTCTCCCAAGGCGTAAACCTCGTACACGCCCAATTGCCGACATTACGTTACATTATATATATACCCCCCCCCCCCACCCCACCCACCAAAAAGAAAGAGGTACCACCACATTTTGTACTTTGCTTACTACTTTGCGGGGCATTACCAAGATTTCATGCTTAAAAAACAAAAAAAGAGAGAGAGAATTTCGTCGACTTATTTTATTATTTTGAAATTTTATATTATTCCTTTTCGACAACGTCTGGCTATCTATCAATGCATACAAATTCTAATGTGATGATTTTTGCAGAGCACAGTTTTGCTTATCATGATTAGAAGTTATAATCGCTTGGATTCTGATTTCATTACCAAGTAATAACGATGTATGACAAATAAACTGGTATCAGTAGTATTTTATAGAATTATATGCGCCGTTGGTGTTTTTGTGCTATTTTCAGTCTCTTATCCTCGATCAACACCTCTAGAAAAAAAATGCAACCCACCAAAATCACACCAAACAAGTAGACATCAATACCCACCTTTTTCCTAGGCAGGAGCGAGGATCATCAAGCAAAAACAAAGTAGTGTATGGAAAAACGAGAGGCTTCTCGTTGAACAATTCACTTTTCCAACTTTTGGTAGTATATATAATAATATCACAAGTGGACCATTTTGGCCCAAATTAGCCACTCCTTTCTCGCAGCTTGGATCTCACTTAGATCCCATTTTCCGGTGATTTTGCAAGCATTCCTCATAGGAGGATTTCTACTGGCCACTAGCATGATTATATTATCCCACACATATTATTTAACTATTTCAACCAAAAATATCTCCTATCTGTTAAGGCTCAACCCGGAAAAAAAATATAATGTCTAAACAGATTCAAACACCCAATTATGGTGAGGACGATCATACCTAATCTATTTCTTATTCATAACAAGATTGAAACCACCTTTGTTACAAAACAAAATCTTGACCGTTAAATGAGTAAGAAAAAGCACACCGAAAGCTACAAGCAACGGCACAATCTCCCTCTTTAGATTCATCCGCTGCTGGACTACTAAATGAGATCAACCAACAACTACTCCATTGATATGTTAAGCAACTCCTTCGAGAATAGTCGATCACTGGTGTATTACCCAGAACTACAGAGGAAGATGAAAGAAGAGAAGAGGAGGAGAGGTAGGGTTTCTCACCGGTGAAAGACACTTCGTACATGACGGTTACGATAGGGTATCGGAGAGTCAACTTTTCTTCGAGCTCTTTCATAATAGAATAGAATGTACAACATTTTTGAACTATGTTCTGTACAAGCAACATCGTAAGTTAGTATAACATCAAAGAAAAATACTATGATATTACAATCCAACTAACTCACAGCGTTCATGTGTGCACTAATGAACGTACCTAATTGTGCTTTTTTTAATCTTTCGGTTGTCTACCTAATTATGTCAAGTACGATAAAATCTAGACGCCCACTTGCCACTACAGGAAAGCTGATTCGGAGAGAGGAAACAAAAGCAGTAACCATAATAAACAAACAAACTAGTAAAAAAGGCATCAAGTTGCAGATTATGGCCACTGGTTACGATGTCACTGACAAATGTTTAAAAACAGGGAGTGGTTGATTATCGTTAGCATATATTAAACTCCAATATAGTAACCACAGAAACTTCGAGGAGATTAAGATGCCACAACTATAATAATAATAATAATAATAATAATAATAAACAACAGAGTGCACGCTAATTCATTGTTTGTTGAATCAGAATGTAGTCCGCATCAAATCCATGTAGAATTAATTAAGATTGGAAGGTATTACTTTGGTGATTAAAAGGCTAAACAGGTTTTACGGACACATCGTTTCAAAAGTATTTCTTCTTTATTTTCTCATTTCCAAAGTCAGAATGCTGGCCGGGTGGAATCACCCAACGCAGCACACCCACGCGTGCTTCGCACGTGACACAAGTTAAAGTTGCTTTTGGATCCAACAAAAATACGGTTCACAAATAAGTCCTACTCTTGGATACTCTTCTCTTCATTACTACTACATTCCTCATAATTTTTGATATTTGGAGACTGCATTGCAACTGAGAGAAGGATTACCGTTTTTGGCTCCAAAAAACACAAATTTGGGGTAAAGATTATGAAAGAGTTGTAAGAGACACAGAGAAAGTGACATAATATTAAATACCAGTCAATCGTTGGCTTATCTTGAATGCTTTTTCTCTTGCTTTAAATTTTTTTACAACAGAAGGTTGAAGATAGGTTCTTTATGTCTTCTTTACCTAAGAACAAGCAAAGACAGTTCACTCAATATTTCTTTATGCAGACCAATATATAATCTAAAGGCTCTTCCCCCCTTGGTTCTAACAAAAATAAACAAGAAACAGCTTGCCTTGAATCTTGATAGAGTGCATGTTAAGGTATTCTTGTTCCAAGGAACTTACTGGTACTAGATTATCTTAAAAGAGGCATTGGAAAATGTTGTACAGCTACTCTTGAAGCAAACTAAGGCCCTTGTTCTGGTCACATGCCAAACCAATGACCATAAAATGATGGAACTTTGTTAATGGCCAACTTGGATGGCTACAATATATAAATAGTCGATTCAACTAAGATTGAATGAATCAAATGCTTTCTTGCATAGTTAATGTTATACGTCTTGTGACCTCTACAGCAAGTTTATTGTTCTTAGTATCTACATGTCTTGATCCATCGAAGAGGCCAAAACCATCAGTCGGTATCACCTTAAACCCCTATTTCCTAGGCTCCAGCAGCTAGAAGGCAGTATCAAAGTTTTCATAATTCAACCCGGGAGATTTTCAAGCCAAGTGTTCCCTTTTTACTACCCCTAGAAGCTCATTTGGGCCAAAACCTAGACAGGTTGGGTAGTCCTTGTCCCTCACCTAAGGCCCAAAGAACACAGTTGAAATCCTGAATTGGCAAAGCCATCATAAATCTCATCTTCAGCAGCTAGTCCCAAATATATGTCACCTTTTTGGTACGAAAATAAATGGAAATTTTGTCAATTCCATGAAAAGTACCAGATCATATTCACAAGGTTCAATATTCCGGATATTTTATAAAATGGCAGTTCACCCTGTTCTTCAAGAGTAGAGGTTGAATTGCAGAATTATATATTATTCATAAACAAGTATAAGAAACGCTTCAATGCCGGAGGATCCAAAAGTAAGCATGCCCTTATGGTCCAGGACACAGACTCAATGATGTTTGCTGGCGCCATGCAGGTGGAAAGAGACTTTACTACTACCGGTAAACTGCGTAAGCAAAAAGTCAAAGCATCGAGTGATGGAGGCCATTCTTCATGTCTCTGCTGACAAAAGGTAAAAGAAAATTCGTAGTGATAAGAAAACTATGAAGATTCAAGATGAACCTTGATGATGTATTGTGTTTATTTGTGGCCCTGCCATTTCTATTCCATCATTGTTAAGCAATATAATCCCAGACGAAGTTACATCAAAAGGGAATGCCAGAGGAGGAGATATAGGAGACTTGGCCACCTTAATAAACCTATGGCCTGCAAGAGAAAAACAGAGCAACATGATCACCAAATACATGTACAAAATCAAAATTCTGTCTCTACCTCAAAAAATTGCAGAACACCTGTATGGTATTGCTTTTTATTAAAGCTGGAAATTTCAGTGGAATGATTTAGATGTGGATGAGTTGTGAACTTGACAGGAAGATAGTAAAAGCTTTGGTTCCTTTCTAATCAGGTAATAAACTTCGTTATCAATGTCAGTCCCAAAGGGTTTCTTCAAGATCATTAACTAAGAAAAGATTCAGGACCAAAGCCTTAAGCTTAGCAATAAGCTGCTACACCAAGTTACTAGCCCTGCTGCTTCCCTCCAAATACTTCAGAAAAGAAAAAGCATCAAGGAGCCAAATTTCACAAAGATACGTTTCTCCTTTCGTACAATGCTCAGCTCTGCAAGAGTTCTACTACTTAATGTGACAGCACACAATGAATAACAATCAACTGATGATGGGTGAAACAAAACTGTCCACTCTTTCCACGTCTACCTTGCACATTTAAGACCAATCCTACACAATTTTCTTGTGTATCTACAAATCATTCCCCTGTTGATGCCAAGTAAGTAGGTTCGTGCTATACGTGGAGGTACCACAAAGAATACAGTTTGAGTCAGCTGCCAGGTGTACAAATGTAGGACAGAGCAAAGGCAAAGCAAGAGCAGAGACCAAGGCTTTAGACTGAGCAGAGTGCTGCTGAGCAGTGGCAGTGCTGCGAGAGCAAGGGCTCAGAGCGAGTGCGGACTGGCAGTCAGTATTCCAAGATAAGGTCCAAATGTCAAGGGCCAAGGTCAAGGTCTTAAGTCAGAGTCCAAGTCCGGGAGCTTTCTTCTCTAAAATCCTTAGTTCTAAAGTTCTAAAGTGAGAGTGAGATTTTGCAAATGAATTCCAATCACTAAAAATAGATTCAAAGTATACTATTTGTAGACAATGAGATGCCACATCATCAAGTGACATATGGCGCTTCCTAGGAGTGGAACCTAGGCAAGGGGGGCCATGCCAGTGCTCCGCAAACTATCGGATTGCACATTCCACTCGACCTGCCTTGCACAGCTTTACTCTGTTTGTCTAGGGAAGACTAGCTCAAACAGCTATAATATGGCCAGAGAACGCCCTTTATTAGGATCCAAGTCGTTAATGACATAGCTCAATATCTTCATCATAATTACAACGCAATCCCAATAAGATTACAAGTCCAAAATATAAGCTACAAAACCCTACAGTGCAAGTCTTGCTCACATCACCGCTTGCATTAGCTCATGAAAATCTCAACTGGAATGGTAAATAATGGGGGGGGGGGGGGGGGGTGAGCTAGGTGGCCCAGTAAGTTGAATAATCATAGCACCATTAGATCAGAATAAAACACGCTAAGCAATTCAGAAACATAATATTCGATTGTCAAACAATTAACGTAATTGTGACTAATTATCAGCTGTATCATAATCATTAACATATCATGCACATAGTATTTAAGCCACGTCACAAAAACGTACTTCGATAACAAGATATCTATTAATATTCGAGACAACAATTTGAGCAGATTTCAGATAATATTGTTTGAGACTGCAACGAACATCAAGAAATAACCATGTTGTACAAAATAGTAGTGATATGAATTCCCCGCACCCATATCTATGAATAAACCACTTGAAACCTCAATCTTTAGAATCCAATTATTCTTCTCTATCTTCTTCTTGCATGGCTGCCTCCGTCACTTTGATTTCTTTTCTTTTTATTTTCCGTCCTCGCGTTCACTCTTTTATTTTCACTTGACAAAACTTCCTTTCATCCTTTTTCTCTAACCTTTTCTTCTCCTCCTATCTTTTTCTCTCATAACCCACTTACGGATTTCCTTTCTTTCACTTGTTTAATAATTTCACCCTTACCACTAATTTGGTTACTCACCACCTAAGCTAGGAGTGGCAAGCATAATACACCCCCATGCAATCACATGTGCAGAGTACACTAGTCTTGGCCAACTTAAGATAATTTCAAACTTACCCCAAATTTTTGTATAATTACATTTCAGACTATAAAAGAAATCTAACCTTCATCAATTTATACCAATCCTAATTGTCACAAAATCATCATCCTCTTACTGTAAACTAACCATTCACTATTTTGACCCCTCTGAAAAGTTGGGGCGTTACATTCTTCCTCCCTAAAAAGAATTTCATTCACAAAATTCGCCGACCTGAAATCTGAATTGAGAACTTCATAATTCAGCTTATAATTATTCCAAGGCCGAGCATTCTATCCTGGCTTACGCTAATCTAAGTAGTTTAAGACTAATAAACACTCTGATACCAACTATTAGAACCCAAGTCGCTAATGACATAACTCAATATCTTCAACATATTTACAACGCAATCCCAATCAGATTACGAGTCCTAAAAATAAGTTACAAAAACTTCTAAAACCTAGAGTACAAGTTTTGCTCGCATCCCCTCTTGCATTAGCTCATTAAAAAAGATTATCTATACTGAAATGGTAAATAGTGGGGGGTGAGCTGAGTAACCAGTAAGTTGAATAACCATAGCACCATTGGATCACAATAAAACACGCTAAATAATTCAAGAACAAAATACTCGATATTCAAACAATCAACGTAATCGTGGCTGAGTACTCCGAACAATTAGTAAATCAATTCAATATCCCTTTTATATATCAAACATAACACTTAAGCATCTTGCTTCTGATATTCTCAAAGGGATGCGCCAAAGCTCAACTGCATCATAATCTTTAACATATCAAGCACGCAGATAAATCACTGGAGCAACTTAACCCACGTCACAGAAGCATATTTTTATAACAAGTTCTTTAACAACATTCAAGACAAACATTTGAGTAAGATTTCATAATAATAGTGTTCAGGAATACGAGGAACTTTAAGAAATAAACACGCGGTATAAATGAATAGTGCTATGATATTCTCCTTACCTAACTCCGTGAATAAACCCCTTAAAACCTCAATCTTTGGAGTTCAATTATTCTTCTCTATTTTATTCTTCTTGCACAGCTACCCATTTTCTATTTCCATCACTTTGATTTCCTTTCTTTCTATTTTCCTTCCTTACGTCCACTATTTCATTTTCACTTAACAAAACTTCCTTTCATCCTTTTTCTTTAACCTTTTCTTCTCCTCTCTTTTTCTCCCATAACCCACTTTGGGTTTCCTTTCTTTTACTTGTTTAATACTTCCACCCTTATCAATTATCACTAATTTGGTTACCCACCACTTAAGCTAGAGGTTGCAAGCATCCCAATATACAGCCCACACAATGCAGAGTACACTAATCTTGGCAACTTATCATAATTCCAAACTGACTCAAAAGTATTGTATAATTCCATTTTAGCCTATAAAAGAAGTCTAACCTTCATTAACTTATACCAAGCCAATTGTCACTAAAAATCATCATATTTTTACCCTCAACCACCCATTCACTATTTTGAGCGCCTCTAAAAAGTAAGGGGGTTACACCCTTGATCTAGCCATTAGTCCAAAGCCCTTACTGAGTCCCCTATGAGGGGGCGTCAATAGACATATAGAACCTCAAAGTGGTGGGGGAGGCTCGACGCCCAACTGTCAAGCAGACTAGGCGTAATGCCCTTCGAAGACTTACTCCTGGCTCGAAGTGACCTGGGGATCATGATCTAGGGGGAGTCCATGATCACCGGTAAAGTGAGTGCGACGGGGTCACAGTTCAGCCGTACCTATTGTCACACGATTCACCCAAGAGGAGATAGTGTCTTGGGAGAACAAACCTATCCAGCTGCGAAGGATCCTCATGCTGGAGCACTACAAAGCAGAGCCCCTCGGGATGATGCGCGCTCCGAAGAGTGGGTTGAAGCATGTCCCATGTCCAATGCGAGGCGCACATGGTGTGGTGAAGAGATTAACCGACATTGGGGGCCTGAAAGTAAGTGTTGGGTGCAATACTGTATCTGCAGCGCGACGCATAGGCGCGCGAGATGTGTGTGGTGTCGGGCACGCTCAATTGAGATGGCCCTGAGGTGCGGTAAATTAGTGATGTGGGAGGGCACGTGACACGGTGAGAGTGCATGGGAGCGGTCCATGGGAGCAGTTTACGTGTAAGGCAGGAGGCAGTGCTCAGGCATGCCGATGGAGGTGCAGAGACGGCGACGAAGGATATGGAGCAAGGAGTCCTCAAGGAGAGGAGAGACCATGGGGAGAAGCATGGAGCCTCCAAGGGGAGGAGAAACCAAAGGGGCAAGGAGCGTGAGCCCCCAAGTAGGGGCTCTGCTCCCGCGGTGCAACGTCGACTCCCTTGGGTAAGGAAGTGGCGTGCTGATGCAACCACTTGGAGAACTACACTCGATACATGACTTGGAGCATGCGCCCTGGGTTGACAGAAATGGCAGCGTCGAACTTTGACTGTTGACAATTTGTTGATGTGTTACAAAAAGTGGGACCAAGGAGCGGTCGAAGGGTGTGGACAAGACGGGCGAGCAAGACCTATCAAGGCAGCATTCAAAGCCACCTCCCGTGCAAGAAATCCTACTGTTGTTTTCCCAAGGGAAAGGCTGGACTTCCCTTGAAGATAAAGGGGCATAGATAGATTTCATAGAAACAGCCCTGTCAGACTGGCCTCTACTCTGCTTTATCAATGCCCTCACTATCACCCTGAACTGAAGCAAGCAACCCGAAAAATCTGCAACTGCATTCAAATTAGACTCCCTTTTTAAAAAAAAATCCATGAAATCTCCCCCTCCCCCCAACCCCTCTCTGTCTCCCCAGTAAAATTATTCTTACTTACCATTGGAAGGTCAAGAATGCTTTTAGCCAAAAATCAGAAACACCATGCATAAAAACATCAAGTAATTGTAACTCGATGCACAAACACAAACAGGAAGAACCCTTTCTGTAACTGGCAGAATAGGAGGGAAGAAAAAAGGAAAAATTTGGTGACTAAGTTGGTAATAGAAGCTAACCAGGTATCAACACAGATAGCAACACTTTGACAGGCCAAGGCATTTATCTTTAATCTTCTCTCGACTCGCTCTACTTATGAAATAACAGTCACTAATTTTTCAACTTCTAATATTTTCGTTAAACGGCTCCAATATTTTCTTCCTTTTCCTCTCCCACATAGTTTCTCCTTTCCTGCACAACTGAAGCTACTTGACACTCCATACGACTGTTCACTTCTCAGTATCTGATAAAGCATAGCTGACCTTTCACTTGTCTTACATATTTCTCCCTCATCACCTTGATAGGCATATTGAAATCAACTACTTGACACTAATATTATCCAACCTCTCAATAGCATGAAACCCTGCTGCAAATACACCATTTTATGTCATAGTGAAAGCATCCTAGAATAGTCTACAAGGAAGCCAATAAGAATATCCCAAAAATGAAAAAGGAAAAAGAGAAAAAATCAGACATGGCAGAAATGGTTATTGATTAAGATGTTCTTCAACTTGTCTAAAGAGTAGAAAAGTAACAGAATGGTAATTGAATATGACAGACCTAATTAGCCAACTCGTGCACAGGTAAGCAAGAAAAGCAGATTAACACATCCCCTAGCAAGCAAAAAATCGGCTTCTTTGCAAGACCATCTTACACGTATTTAAGTCAAAGCAAACCAACCTGATCGAGCTTCAAGCACGAGACGAACAGTAACAGCATGTGCCCAGTGAATCCCCAAAGCAGCAACAAGATGAGAGTCAGATCTTGTGATTTCCTCTATATTGTCACCCTTGCTCTGCACTGCACACATGCTATATCAGTAAACGGCGCAAGCTTTCCAAATATAATTATGTAATCATTTATCATACCTTGAAATGAATACCGGGAGGCTTCATCAGAACTTCTAGATCTTACTTGGTTAGTCATCACTACAGGAATTCGAGAAAATTCTGCAAGTGACCTAAGAGTAATGACGAAAAAAAATCAGTTCAGCTGAAGAGACAATAGCCAATAGCTTATATAGAGAAAAGTTCCAAAAACTAAGAGAAGAAATCTAATTCTCACTTAATAAAAGATATATGCCAAGCAAATGGATGTTGTCTGGAAGGTCCCTGTTCAAATTCCCTGAATTGAAAACGGATAGAATAATGCTTTACGAATAATGTTAAGTCATATGATAACAAATGGAGCATGACCCTTCTGATGTTTAGAAAATCTATACTATATAATGAGAACATGCCTTTTGATGTAACACCTCTTTTAGTGTTACATAACTACCAATCTAAAATGATGACATGTGTCCTTCTACGAAAATTCTTTTAAAGTGACACAAAATAATAAATAACTACCTTAGGGACATGTTTGGTTTTCATATTTTAAAACACTTACGTATCATGCTTGATTTTTTTAACAATTTTCGAATAACTTTATTGTTGTACATGGGGCCATTTAACAATCACTGAAAAATATAGTCTAAAGGCCAAGCTTGATATATATAGGGGAAAGCAAATATAAGGCTAGCCTCACGCAAGTTGCACGAGGCTAGCCACCAAAACTACGTAGTTTTGGTCAAATAAACATAGCCAATTTCTCTCTCTCTCTCTCCCCCCCCCCCTCCCTCCCTCTTCCCCTATTTTTCTCTCCTCCCCTCTCTCTGTAGCAGGCAGGCCGCCCCTAGCAACCCACAACACCATCACATCACCATCCGTGCCATAAATCACCTATCTTCCTGCCGCAACAGTGTACACCACCAATCCCATAGACGACCACCACATTTTCCACCATCACAAGCCACCATAGACCACCCATCTTCCATCGCCGGCCGCCGTAGACCACCAACCTTCCATCTTCGGCCGTCTTAAATAACCATCCCTGCCACAAACGGTCTCCACCGTCCACTACCTCCACAGTTTCCACCCCCACGAGCTTCGCGACTGCTCATCAAAATCCGGCCACCATCACAAGCCACCACAACCACCATCATGCTGAAAGTCGAGCTTTCAAATCAATCCAATGCAAAATCCATCAATTTAGTCCCTTTCAAATCATTATGCATTAGAGTTTAATCAAGTCGAACTTTATGATTTCAACAACTCAATTGCACTGGTTTGGATTATTGTAAGATGTTCTGGGGGGAGAGAGCACGGCAAGTGACCAATTTCTACACAGTGGCGGTGGTTTAATATGGTGGGGATAATGGGTGGCCTTCGATTGTTGTTTGTGAGGATCACTGGCCATGGAGATTGGCCGGCAATGGTGGCCGAAAATTGGGCAAGGTGATGGCTGGTGGTTTTGTGATGTGACAGAGGGAGAGAGCACAGGCATTTTTGGGTTCCCGTATGGTGGCGGTGGTTTTTGATGGTGGGGGTGGTGGGTGGTCCGCGGTTGTGATTTTTGAGGGTTGCCGACGATGGAGACTAGTGATCGAGTGAGGTGAATTGGGGGCGGATATGGTGGGTTCTGGGTGTTGGCAACAGAGAGACTGGAGAGAGAAAAAACAAGGTGAAGGAAAAGAAATATAAGGTTTCTTTATCCAAAACTACATAGTTTTGGTGGCTAGCCTCGTGCAACTCGCGTGAGGCTAGCCTTATATTCGCTTTCCCCACATATATATATATATATATATATATATATATATATATGTGTGTGTGTGTGTGTGTGTGTGGGAAAATAGACCCCCCTCAAGCTTTTCAAGGAAATAGGGAACTTTTCTTAAGACACAAAATGCAAAAGGTACGAGTTAGAACACCTTCATCCAGTGCCAAAAATATCACAACTATTGCTGACAAATAGAAAAACATTCAGAGGTAAGATATAGCTACTACCCCGTAACAAGAGCTGACATGCCATCAACGACGAGCAACTTCACCTGGTTCTGGAGAATTGAAACTTTAATTTGTTGCAAGCTGATAATACAAATAACCCATAACTAAGTTGTAATCTCCACGCTTTCTTTTTCTCGACTCAAAATTCAATCACAATCAAGTAGGAGGCCCCAATGACCTTGGATCAAACCTATCCAATACAAAATCTGAAGAAAGACAAGTGGCTAGTGGGAAATATTGAAACAATACAGGCATGCATAGTAATGACATTCATCTTAGCATCAATTGCAACTGGTGTCTCACCAAGGCTTACTTGAGGCAAGTGCAGTTAGCATCAACCAGTGATACACAAATGTGGATTACAGGTAACAAAAAGGAAAAGGTAAAGGAAATTTCTATTTCCACCCTATAATGCTTGGCCACACCTCCCTTTATTGGTAAAAGGTTCAGTAGCAACAAAACTTTGATCTTTTAGCATTTAAGTGAGGTGTGGACAAGCATTGGAGGGTGTGGAAAGAGACACTCCCCAGAAATAAGGCCGCATTAGGCATCAAGTTAAAGGTAAATAAAAGAAATGAGAAACATTCACAGAATACAGCACCTAACAAGTAAAGGTGTTGCTAAGAGGTAAGATTGCTGAACCTTTAAATGCATTATTGGAAATTAATAAAATCAGTTCTGGGAAGAAGAACAGTTTCCAAAATTTTATCTACTGCAATCAGCATATTGATTGAAAGAAAATTTTGATGCAAGTCATTAGTAACTACCCCTTGTGCAAGACTAAGGATTCATTAATCCACTCATTTAAAGTATTGAACAACCACTGACCAAGGCAAATAGTACTCACGGCGCGGGTTTCTGAATTTAACTGTCTACTTCTCTTTTGGTGGTTAACCTAGGTATTGGCTTTTCGGTGTCCGTAGGTAGTCTAAAGATGGAAGGGTCCATTAGTATAGCCAGAGTAAAGTGTAAAGAGAGAGAGAGAAAAAAAAGTTTGGAACTGTTCTGGGTTCTGCAACGATAACATAGATACTCAACCATGGGAGTGTCAATCAATTAGACCAAGGAGATGCTTTAACGCCCCACAACTAGTATCGTTTAGCACAGAAAACCAGCTCCAAAGCTTACATTTTAATGGGAGAGGGGGCAAAACAGAAGGTCTCCTTACCAATGTGGCAAGACATGCATTCAAAGAATCCTAGAAAGCTCAAAACGTACTAATTAGGCGAGGAGCAAACACCAGACTTCAGAGAAGCCAATTTGAAACCAAAAAACTCTAGAGAACCGGATAACCGAATACTGTCTCAAAACAAACAATCTTTTACAAGATTTACATTTTAGATGGAGAAATAAGCTTCAGCTAAGATTAAATTTCAGCACAAAGGCATTCAAGTTCAGACCTACAAAGTGGGGGTAAAATATCAACCAAGAAGAGACCCCACCCTGGCAGGAGCCTCGTGCAATTGGCAACCCACATGCCAACACAGTCGTCCTTACTGCTATATCTTACATCTTGTTTACTTGTGCAATATTCAAATTAGGGATATCATAATCACTCTTCAAGTTCTTAAAAAGTCCACTCTCAAACTAACAATAACACGTCTAATAACAGTTCACACCTCTCAGTGAATTCAGACAATGATGCCGGCCGCAAAACTAGGATCCTACCAGCCATCTGCAATATAAATTGCATATAATTTTCTGACATGGAAAGAACAACATTAATAAGACACAAATACTGGATCAACATGCTGTATACCTCCTGTACCATGCCTTCCATATAAAAAACTTCCGGGAAACTATTGACGCCAATTTCTATCATCCTGAGAAGGGTAGATTCCACATTTTCAAAATTTTGCATGTCTAATTCGAGCTGATCAAGATCACAAAGCTTTGAAATAACATATATGTTAAGGCATTCCTCAGATACCTTCTTGAACTAAATTTGGATTCTACATCAATATAGATAACACGGCCGTTTAAGCCTCCATAACTGGAAGGCAGTGAAGCCAGTAATGAAAGCTTCAGACAAAACTGCAATTTCAAAGAAAATAAGTATCAGCTGATTATTTCAAATGCCTGTCCTAGAAAGGGACGCCTAACTTTAAACCAAGTGATGGATATTAGTTGTTCTTCTTATAGCAACAAGAATACTTTAAGAGAGAATCGCATCGTACACAGGATGTATACAGCTGGGAAGCAGATCCCAAACCTCTTAAAGCTATGCAAAATAATCTTCAAATTTCAACAAAGAAGAAAGAGATCCATTCCCAGAGACAGACGTCCAAGTACAAAGAGATCTCAAAGGGGCTTGCTTCACATCTAACACAGAACCATACATGACGTACAAACGACGCCGCCAACGATAACACCAAAAGGCATAAGGGATATTTCTCCAAGACGCACACCATGGTTAATTCAGACATCCTTGTGGCCAGAAATTAAGAAAATTGATCACAGACCTTGGTGTCACTCAATTACCCCCAATATGGAGAATATAAATTTTCATTTTTCTTTGTGAGTGGTTGGGGAGGGGGTCGGTGAGGGTGAGGGGGGGGGGGGGGGGGGGGGGAATGGTGGCCTATGCCAAAAGAAGTCAAGTTGGAGTACAGGTAGTTTTTTTTGTCCGAACCTTTAGCTCCAAAAGGCCAAAACCATACCAAAGCATAACACATTTTCTTTCTTTTACGTTGAGGCATGCTTCTTGCAACAACAGATTAATCAATAGGATTCAAAACTCAAAGAAGCCTACAAGTTGAATACTTGTGACCGCCACCTTGAATTCTTCATCATCGCTTGACCCTGACTTCTGGTACAATAAAAAGGCTATCATGTTTCACGCACCACCTTAACTTATCCTTTTTGACTTCCTCTTGTTCTTGCAAGGCTTCAACTTGAATCAACAAAACCTCCAACATTAGCCCTGCTCCTCACACTGCAAAACATGCATGTTCTGCCTTTCTAAATACCTTTTCTCAACATCCTTATAATGGCTTGATATTTTCATACCCTGCTTTGACTTGCACAACATCCACAGCTTCAGCACAGGCGAAACCTATCACCATGTAACAGTTAGGAGAACCAAGTCTCTCCAGCTAACGCTATGCAAACTACTTAACCAAAAGCTGTTTAACTGACTCATGTGTCAACCTGTCATAGGTTAGCGGGGCCCAGTTTCCTTTTAAATTGCTTCTCAGTCTGTCCCCCTCGTTTCCACGTTAGTTGGTGAACAACTTTGTAAGCTTTTCTGGATTGCATAGTCTAACAGGGGAATAAATAACACAATTATGACTGCTGAGCCGTGAGAAAATGATTTAAAACTGGTGACAAGCTTATCGAAGCACGATAATCCCAACCTTCAAGAAGTTTTAAAAGTCTAAAGGAACAAGGTAATAACTAATTTGCATTCCAGTTTGACGGAAAAGGTATGCTTTTGTGATCAAGCAAGTCTAATATTGTCATACTTGTGTTTTGCCAATTCCTGCAGGACCGACTAACTCTGTTAGAACACCAAATGGTATTCCACCACATAATGCCGCATCTAGTCCTTCGAGGCGTGTGGGAAGATGGCCTGCCAAATACTCGACTTGAATACGTTGCTCCAGCAGTGAGAGAGCCTAAAAGCACAACAGAACAAGCATTTTAGGAAGCACAACTAAATCGAGCATGGGATAATGTTGGAATTCAGAATTGATGGAAATCCCAAGATTTCTGGGACAGATTTATATTTCCAAGTATAGGAGATTAGCTGTAAATTAGTAGCTGTAAATTAGTCAAACCTTCAAAAATTAGCAACATGTCAAACTTTCCTAGGATAGCAATATGTCAAACCTTCCTAGAATAGCGATACCTTGTTGTATAAAGGTCTTGTACTGAATCATTTTGAGATAAGTGAATTCCAGAATTTTCCTCATGGTATCAGAGCTTTAGGCTCTTTTCTGGGATCAGAAACCTCGACACACAGGCCTTCATTGCCAAGACCATAGTGCTGTTTGTTTGTGCTCTGCTTCTACCCTGTTTTCAGGTCAAAAACAGAGTTTTTTGCTCACTATATGTTCAGCCTTCATTGCTGAAATTTCTTACAGCAGTTTCTGTTCTCATTCTCCGGCCTTTATAGCCCTTTGTCCAACGTTTCTTTCCATCGATCTTCATCACCATTCTTTTTCCCTTTACTTCCTATTTCAAAAGGGTTTCAACATGTCTTCCGTGTCTTACACAACTGAGAGAGCTCCCAGTGCCCAATCCGAAGAGGTGACACTCAATCAAACAGTAGGAAAACATTCAATCTGCCTACAGATTGAATGGCAAAAATTATATGAAGTGGAACTCATTTCTAGAGGGGATTCTGAAGCCGAACCAATTGAATCATTTCCAAATCTTTCCGAAGAACCATCGAGGCCAATAAACCCTACACTTACAATGCCACTACTCAAGAAGAATTAAGCCCGTGATCAATCATGTGCAAGTTCAAGAAACTGAATCGTCACTTGGGAATGAGGTAAGTTCTTCAACCGGGATACCACCGACTATCCTTGATTTAGATCTGCCTATAGCCACAAGAAAGGGTGTCAGAAAGTGCACACAACATCCTTTATCCAATTTTCTGTCCTTTGAAAAATTATCAACTTCACACAAAAGCTTTATTGCTTATCTAAACACTGTAGCCATCCCACAAACATTATCTGAGGCACTTGGTAAAGAGGAATGGAAGCATGCGATGAGAATAGAGATGGAGGCCTTGGAGAAGAATAAAACATGGGAACTAGTGGAATTACCAACTGGGAAGAGACCAGTAGGGTGCAAATGGGTCTTCACAGTGAAGTATAAGTCCGATGGATCCATTGAGAGGTACAAAGCGAGACTAGTAGCCAAGGGATATACGCAAACCTGTGAAGTATAAGTCCGATGGATCCATTGAGAGGTACAAAGCGAGACTAGTAGCCAAGGGATATACACAAACCTATGGGGTTGATTATCAGGAGACATTTGCTCCAGCGGCGAAGATGAATACAGTTAGGGTGTTGTTATCTCTAGCAACAAACTATGATTGGACTTTAGAACAGTTTGATGTGAAGAATGCCTTTTTACATGGAGATCTTGAGGAGGAAATCTATATGAAAGTTCTACCTGGCTTTGGCATAAATCTAGATAAAAACAAGGGCTAATTACACCTATGTCCCTGAGGTTTGGGGGTAATTACACTCGAGGACACAAAGTTTCAAAATGTAACACTTATGTCCGTTGACAAACGGAACCCTAAAAATTCTAACGGTTTTAACAAAATGACTTTATTACCCCTGACTTTAAAATAAATTACCCACTTAATTTACTGATTATTCTTCCTCTCTCCACACCCAGCACCCACACCCCCCCCCCCGCGCCCCCACCCCCTCGCCCCCCCTCGCCCCCTGCCCCCAACCCCATTTCTATCACTTCTGCATGAACGAAACGGGGTCAAGGACAGCCCCCAATCGCCACACCCCTGCTGCGGGGGAGAAGAGAAGAGATGGAGGGGAAGAGCGATGGCGACGTCGCCAGTGGTGAGGGAAGGGGCTGTCGGCGGGGAAGGGGACTGCCGGTGGGGAGGGAAGAGGTTGCCGGGGTGAGGGAAGGGGCTGTCGGCGGGGAAGGGGACTGCCGGCAGGGAGTGAAGAGGTTGCCGGGGTGAGGGAAGGGGCTGTCGGCGGGGAAGGGGACTGCCGGCGGGGAGTGAAGAGGTTGCTGGGGTGAGGGAAGGGGCTGTCGGCGGGGAAGGGGACTGACGACGGGGAGGGAAGAGGCTGCCGGGGTGAGGGAAGGGGCTGTCGGCAGGGAGGGGAGAGGCTGTCGGGGTGAGGGAAGGGGACTGCCCGCGGGGAGGGAAGGGGCTGCCGGCAGGGAGGGAAGGGGCTGCCGGGGTGAGGGAAGGGGCTGCCGGGGGTGAGGGATTGGACCTAATTTGGAAATTAGGGTTTCGGGAAAACCCTAATTTGCAAATTAGGGTTTCAACGAAACCCTAATTTTGGGTTTTAAAACCCTAATCTTTAATTAAGGCTTGAATTCTTAATTTAAAAAGGGGTAGTATCGTCATTTTAAAAATATGTATTGATGACATCAGCAAAAAAATACACTTTTTGGACGGAACCCTAACGGATGGACACGGCTGATACATTTGAAACATGTTTGGTCACGGAATGTTACATTTTGAAACTTTGTGTCCTTGAGTGTAATTACCCCCAAACCTCAGGGACATAGGTGTAATTAGCCCTAAAAACAAAGTGTGCAGACTAAGAAAGGCATTGTATGGGCTCAAACAATCTCCTCGGGCATGGTTTCGAAGATTTACCAAAGCAATGTTGAATATGAAGTACAAACAGAGCCAACGCGATCATACATTGTTTATCAAGCATTCAGCTTCAGGGGGAGTTACGGCGTTGATAGTTTATGTTGATGATATTATAGTAGCTGGAAATGATTCAGATGAAAAGGAAGCTCTTCACAAGTATTTAGCAAAAGAATTCGAAATAAAGGATCTTGGGAAATTAAAGTACTTCTTAGGAATAGAAGTAGCTCGGTCCAAGGAAGGAATCTTTGTTTCAGAGCAGAAATATGTTCTTGATTTGCTAGAAGAAACAGGTAAACTTGGTTGTAGACCATCGGACACGCCTATTGAACCAAATCATAGACAGGCAGAGTTCATGGAAGGAGAACCAACAGACAAAGGTATGTACCAACGACTTGTTGGGAAACTAATCTATCTGTCACACACGCGGCCTGATATTGCATACGCCGTGAGTGTGGTGAGTCAGTTCATGCAAAACCCTAAGGATGTCCATCTCCATGCAGTATAACAGATCTTACAATATCTGAAAGGCAGCCCAGGAAGAGGGATTCTCTTTAGAAAGGTCACAAATATGGAACTAGAAGCATATACAGATGCTGATTATGCTGGCTCTCTTACCGACAAAAGATCAACTTCTGGTTATTGTACCTTTCTTGGTGAAAATTTAGTAACCTGGAGGAGTAAGAAACAACCAATTGTGGCAAGATATAGTTCAGAGGCAGAGTTTTGTTCAATGGCACAAGGTATTTGTGAGTTGTTATGGCTCAATATTATCCTCAATGACTTGAAGATTAAATTAGAGACCCCAATGAAGCTTTATTACGACAACAAGTCTGCAATCAACATTGCGCATAATCCTGTTTAGCATGACATAACTAAACACGTGGAAGTTGACCGACATTTCATAAAGGAGAAGCTTGAAAGTGGATTGATTTGCACTCCCTATGTATCAACAGAGGGCTAATTAGCAGACATCTTGACTAAAGGATTGGAAAGTTCAGCATTTTACAGGATTGTGAGCAAGCTAGGGATGGAAAATATCTACTCCCCAGCATGAGGGGCAGTGTTGGAAATTTAGAATTGATGGAAATCCCAAGATTTCTGGGACAGATTTATATTTCCAAGTATAGGAGATTAGCTGTAAATTAGTCAAACCTTCCTAGATTAGCAACATGTCAAACTTTCCTAAGATAGCAATATGTCAAACCTTCGTAGAATTTTTCTCAAATAATATGATGAAAGAATTGCATAAATGAGTTCACAGCTACAGAAAAGATAGCATGCTTACAGTTTGATATGGTGGACATGCAATTTCACTGATGTGTGCAACTGCAGATATTACTTCTTTCAAATTGACATCTAACAACTCCATCAACTCAAATTCAGTCAATGATAATGCATCCTGAAGCAGAAAATTCGAATATTTAACATTGCAATGGGTCAAGGATCCAGTCAATGAATAGAGGAAAAAACCAAGTAGTCCTTCATTGAATAATCAGAAAAAAGTTTACGAACCAACTCAATGAATTTAATGAAGCTAATATCAGCGTCAAATAGTTGACGCATTCTTGCAAGAGAAATGAGGCTGCAAAACCCCATATTAAGATCCTTCTTAGACAAAAAAAAACTAGCAAAATAAAGAAGAGGAATATTTGTTGATAGCAAAAATGATACGGAAAAGTTACTCTAACTGTACTTGCTGTGTTGCGGTAATAAAGAGGGCAACTGTTCATTCTAAGAGTCCCTGTTGAGATGTAAGGAGGTCCTGAATCCCTGAAATCATCTATCCTTTTTGTATCTCTTACTTACAATTTAAATTTATAGGCACTTGGTAGCAGTGCCTTTGGGCCATAATACTTGTTTTGAAAGTAATAGAAGTCACTAGAATGCAAGAATGTCAAACGAATTTAGCATATGAAAAGGGCTGATTTAATTTAATCAACATGATCTAGGAAAAAGGTAATCTTTCTAGGAGATCATGTCATTAGTTCTACTTAATCTAAAGTTGGGAATAGACCTTCTGAAATCTCGATGAAAAATTTTCTAAGATTAAAGACCTAAAGAAACTTTCCAATATCAAGTTAAACGGCTTGTAACAAACAGGTATTGGTGTAGGTTGACTTATGCTTTGTTACTCTTACCTTGTCGATATGGTCATTCTAGAAGTGGTGTGTCTGTGTCCAAGTGGTGTGTCTGTGTCTAAGTAATAGCACGGTCAAATACCCAACAGAAAGTTTGGAGCAAATTTGCTACAACCAATCCGCCGTTCTTTTTTTTGGATAGGATCGATCCGTCTTAAAGCCGAGCGTTAGCGCCCCACATAGAGTCAGGATAGTAAAGATCCCTGTTTAAGTCAACTGCTACCTCAGGACTGATTGTTTCCATTAAAGTTAGGTACTCTTGAGTCTAGAAAGTAAAGAGGTCCAGCCTAGCCACTGGAGATGTTCTAGATTCGAGAGGTATCTAGATACTCTAGAGTTAGGTTCCTAGATAACCGTTCTAGTATGCAGATTGAGCGCAAACCAAAATAAATAATATGACCATTTAAGCAAGTTCAGGATCTATCTAAAAGAACAGAATCTTCGTTTTACCGGATCTGCATGGGTTTTACCTCTGAAATGGTGAGCAGTCCGTTAACCTATTAGATAGACAAGTGTTGCCACGTACCAGAATCAATATATCAATTTCATAGGCAATTAACTTAAACCAACCATCTTCTCAATCTACTTCTATACGCTATTTATTCTCATTCAAGTCTGCATGTCACGTTTAGCCTTTGCCCGTTGAAGGGGATGAAATTCAGCAGCAAGCCTTTCTTAAGTTTCTTTCAGTATGAAGAAAAGTAGACGCATCATTCCGATAGCAAGAGAAGAAAACAAATAACTCCAATGCAGAGAAACTAGACGCCGCTCAGTCCCGCATAAGGATCCAATGTTGTCAATTTCTTGGAGTCTGTAAACAATAGGAAGGGCCATTCGGAACCCTAGATCAACGAAATTCAGTCCAATTTGCTCAATTACTTCCACTTAACAAGTCAAAGAGCTCACACAAAGCGTACTACCTCCATTCCACTATATTTTTCCATTTGCCTTTTTCCAGTGAGATAAATCCAGTACCACGTAATCATGGAATTGAACTCAAATAGCAACCAATCACATATCAAATAAGTATCATTTGACAAGTCGAACGTAGGGTAACAGCAACAAGTGAATTCAGCACTTACATGTACTAAATTTACTCGAAGAATCCGTAAAAAGTCAAACAAAAAATGGCAATGATAGCATTGGGGTTAATTGTCAACGCTTTGAATGATAATCACCTTGGCGGTAATGATGTTGCGAGCAACAAATACGTTAGCTATTGATCTGGGCAGGCCCATCTCACTGATGAGCTTGTTCGCCATCGCCTTCCGTCCTTCTCTCTCCGCAGTACACTCACTTCCCCCCAACTGTAAATAAAACCTAAGAAAAGGTTTAACGGCTTTTTACCCCCCGCTACTTTGGGTCAATAAACCTCCCGAAGTCATCCAAATATAGGGTTGGATAAAGGACTCCATGTACAATGTAGGTGCATTGACCTTTGTTTGCCCTCTGTTTGACTACCTAAGTGTCACGATTTTGAACTGAACTGTTAACCTGAGTGAATAGACTAGCGATGTAAGTATTAATCCATATACGTGTGTGTAGTGAATTTTACGGGTCACTGTCAATTTTTCGGTTTATTTCAGTTAATCGGTGAAATTAACCCAGAAGAGTGGATAGGAAGAAAGGGGAGAAGAAGATATTGTATTGCATAATTTTGTCATGTCTTTCTCTCTCACTCTCGTTGCTCTTTTAAACAACCATATGACAGAGTTGCAAACCGTTAGCGTAATTCTAGGGAGAGAAGAAGATGTGCAACGCACACACATCAGTCACCAATGGGTGAATTACAAGCTATACTACTTAACAACTCAGCGGCCCTAACGTGGCACAGCCACGTGGCTAATTATTCTAATACTTGGACGACGACGTTTGACAATTCAATTAGCTCTTAAGCCGTTGACTGCGCAGGTCATCATCTTCCACCGCCATTTCCCCATCTTGTGCAACTGACGAGCTCTTCTCTGTGGAAGCTTGATTTCGAACTTCAATAGAGCTCAAGCAGGCATGACATTCCCTTCCCCTTGAGGTCACCCTTCGACCCCAAGGGTTGAAGTTAGGGAACCGGTTCTTAATAACGACCCAGTCTTCCCACGTCTCTTCACCATCTTCGAGATTTGACCATTTGATCAACACTTGGGCAATTGGTTGATTGTTCCGCTGAATCAGACGTGTATCTAGCACAGCTACTGGATCTATCAAAAGTTAACCTTCAGCATTGACAGGGGGTAATTCAGTAGAGGCCTGAAGTTCAGGTCCATTCGCTTCTTTAATAACGAGACGTGAAAAACAAGATGAATTGCAGCTGTCGTTGGGAGCTTCAAACGATAAGCCACAACACCAATTCGTTCCAAAATCTCATACGGTCCACAATATTGGGGAGCCAACTTGAGATTTTTCCGAAGGCCAAGAGTGGTCTGTCGGTATGGTTGCAGACGAAGATACACCTGGTCACCCACCCGCAACTGTCTTTCTGTACGATTGGAATCGGCATACTGCTTCATACAGTTTTGTGCTTCCTGCAAATTCATTTTGAGCTGCTTGAGCAGCATTTGCCTATCCCTCGGGTAGTTTTCCACAGTGGGAATGATAATTGGATCGAGGTTTGAACAACTAATGGGTTTCGGCTTATAGCCATACAGGGCTTCGAAGGGAGTGGCCTCGAGAGATTGATGAAAATTTGTATTGTACCATAGCTCTGCCAATGATAACCACTTTAGCACTTTTTAGGTTTAGCCCCTGTCATACATCTCAGATAATTTTCAAGGCATCTGTTAACTCACTCGGTTTGACTATCAATTCTGGGTGGTAAGTCGTACTCATGGATCGAGTGGTGCCTAGCAACCCAAACAATTTCTTCCAAAAAAGGGAAGTAAAGACTTTATCTGGATCACTGACAATAGAATTAGGCAACCCATGCAGTTTGACAATTTGATCCAAGAATACCCGTGCCAAAGATTCAACTGTCTATGGATGTGATAAAGCAATGAGCATACTTAATAAGTCTGTCCACAACAACTGAAATAACACTTTTCCCATTAGAGTTTAGAGTTGGGAAGGCCATAAAGTCCATTGTAATGTGAGACCTTTGTTGATCAGGAATTGGCAGAGGTTGTAAGAGGCCAGGCTTATGTATATGTTCAGTCTTGTTTCTTTGACAGATATCGCATCACCCACTGCTGTATGTAATTTATCATGTTAGGCCAATAAAACAACAAGGAAACCCTTCGGAAGGTAGCCTTGATTCCTGAGTGGCCCCTAGTCCCCCCCATGTAATTCAGCTACAATCTGGTTCTTGGGATCATTGTTATTACCAATATAAATCTATCTTTTATACCTTAATATATCATTCTGATAAGAATAGTAGCCGGTAGCCATGGGTTCTGGAACCAACTCTCTGAGATGTTGTTGTGCTATTTCATCAGTAGCAAGACTAGCATGCATCTCATTAACCCAGGTAGGTAACACCACAGAGATGGTTGAACATTGTTTCTCCTTGTGAATCTCAGGCAACCTTGATAATGCATCTGCCACTCCATTCTATGACCCTTTCTTGTACTGAATTTGAAATTCATAACCCATGAGCTTGGACAAAAGCTTCTGCTGAAGTAAAGAGGTTACTCTTTGTCCTAGGAGGTATTTTAAACTGCAATGATTTGTCTTCAAGGTGAAAGGCTGATAGCTGAAGAAAGAACTCCATTTTTGAATGGCTTGAACCACATCTAGAAGTTCCTTTTCATATGTGGATAATCCAGCATTTCTAGGGCCAAGTACTTTGCTATAATAAGCAATTGGCCTGCCTCCTTGCATTAGCACTGCCCCAACTCACTATTGCAAGCATCAGTTTCAACCTCAAATAAATGTGAAAAGTCTGGCAATGCTAGGACTGGTGTGATAAACATTGCCTGCTTGACATAAGAGATAGCCTTCTCAGCTTCAGATGTCCACTCATAAACATCTTTCTTAAGGAGATTGGTGAGTGGTTTGCTTATCATCCCATAATTAGCTACGAATTTCCTGTAGTAACCAGTGAGGCCTAGGAATCCCTTCAATTCCTTCACAGTCCTAGGACTTGGCCATTGTAGCATAACTGAGATTTTGTTTTGGTCCGTTGCCACTCCTTTGGCTGACACCAAGTGTCCCAAATATTCCACTTGGCTTTGAGCAAAAGAACATTTGCTCATTTTAGCAAATAACTGATGGTCCTTCAACAATTGTAACACAGGCCTCAAATGAACCAGATGACTATCCAAATCCTTCCTATAGATAAGAATATCATCAAAGAACACCAAAACAAATTTCCTAAGATAGGGCCTGAAGACACCATTCATGAGATTTTGGAATGTCGCTGGTGCATTTGTGAGCCCAAAAGGCATCACAGTAAACTCATAGTGACCAGAGTGTGTTCTAAAGGCAGTCTTAGGGATGCCCTCATCCACTACTCGAATTTGGTGATAACCACTCCTTAAATCTAGTTTAGAATATATGCTAGATCCATGGAGTTCATCAAGTAACTCATCAATTATAGGAATAGGATACCTGTCTTTAACTGTAGATTTGTTCAATTCTCTATAATCTACACAAAGCCTCCAAGTACCATCCTTCTTTTTCACAAATAAGACTAGGGAAACAAAATGATGAAGTACTGGGCTGAATTATCCCAGCAGCTAGAAGCTCCTTAATGATCCTGTCAATTTATGCCTTCTGTATGTAAGAGACCCTATAGGGTCTAATGTTGACAGGTTTACTCCCTTCTTGCAAGGGAATTCTATGATCATATGGTCTATAGGGAGGTAACTGAGAAGGTTCTTAAAAAACAGCACTATACTCAGAGAGTAATGCATGTACCTCTGTTATTATGCTGTTCGTAGTAATCTCAGGAGTTACTGCAAAAACTTGACCAAACAAACAGCCCACGTTATTCTTGAATAATTTGGTCATTGCTTGACAAGATATCATCTTAACTGTAGGTCCAGCTACCTCAGTCCCTATTAATACCACCTCCTTGCCTTGGTAACTGACCTTGGTAACTGAAAGCAATGGTATGTGCATCAAAGTTAAAATGCACATTGCCCAATGCCTTGAGCCACTGCATCCCCAATACGCAATCGTACCCCCTTAGTGGAAGGATTTTCATATCAGTGGTGAAGGACTAACCCCCATGTCCCACTGGAAATTCAAACACACAACTTTGTTTTTACCTTAGCTCCATTAGCTATTGCTACTGGAATTGGAGTAATTGGACTTAATTGTCATCCCAATCTGGCAGCTGACTTAGGGTCCATGAAATTGTCAGTAGATAGTGTCTACTAGAATGGTGAATGGTTTCTTATTCACCAATCCAACAACTTTGAGTGTAGTGTGTGAAGAGTTCCCAGCCAATGCTTGCAAACTTATCTCATTAACATCCTCAACATAAATTTCAGGAGGAATTGTGTCTTCAGGTTCATCATTCCAGTCTGTGTTCTCGGGTTGGAAATTAGAAATCAACATGGCAATAGTCCTTTTAGGACATACTTTTTGGTGTCCCGGGGTCAACTTAGCATCACACCAAAAACAGAGGCCCTGCTCTCTTTTGAGCTGTTGCTCATCCAAGGTCATGTGCTTGATGGGCTAGTTAGGCTTATAAGGTGGGGTCTCTGGGGTGGTGAGAATACCTTTGTGGAAGTTATTAGCAGAAGGAGTGGTGGTAGTAACAGGTGGATTCTCGGGCAGAATTGGTCTTAGAATGGTTGAGTTTGCTGGGGGTTTTGGGTTAAGAACCTGAAGAGTTTTGATATAGTTAGTTGAGGTCTGCGAGGGAGGCTATGGGGTTTCGACTGTTTGAACAGGTTTGAGATTGCAATTTCCTCCTTCCTGGCAATATGTATTGCTTTGGACAGAGATGTGGCTTCAAATTGCTCACGAATTGCTGGTTTGAGTCCTCCCACAAAGCTTTTCACAAAATATCCTTCATCCAGTATCCCAAATTCATCTACCACATAAGCTCGCAGCTCTTCAAAATAGTTGTAATAATCCCCTACTGTGGTGACTTGTTTCAGCTGGTTAAATTCTCCAATAATGCTATCTCTAGTGAGCTCAGAGAACCTTGCATTTAAGTCTTCCACAAAACGAGTCCAGTGAACTCTACCCAAAGGTTTCATGTAAGTAGAGTACCAATATTTCACTTGCTCATCAAAATGTACTTAAGCATAGGCTACTTTAAAATCGTCATGGATGGGGCAAAATGCAAAATACTGCTCGCATTTACAAACCTAGCCCCCCTCGGATTTTCACCTTTAAAACTAGGAAAACTCAATTTTGGGGGGCTTCATTGGTGTATTACTTGAGATTTGTGTTTGCAACTGGAAGGAAGGAGGGTGACTACCAAATTGAGGTGGTGTTAATAGCGGCCCACAACTTGTTCCTGCTCCATCCCCCACTGCCTTGGAGTGAAAAAGCGCCTCCAGCTTCACGTTGATTTGTGATACTGTAGACACAAGGTCCAGCTTCAGATCATCATAGTTCTTCTGTAAATCAGCAAGAGTTACGTCTAGAGATCCAAAACGAAGATCGTATGTATCCAATCTACATTCCAAACCCTCCCTAGGACCTGACAGGTCAGTTTCAATATGAGATGTTTTCGAGAAGAGAGACATGGTGTTCTTCCATAATCGTATTTAACTCTGATACCAATTGTAGTTAATCTTACAAGTCATTACCAATTTTCCCGTTTATTCCAATTAATCGGTGAAATTAACCCAGAATATCAGTGAGAGAAATGACAGAAGAAGAGTGGAGAAGAAAAAAAAGGATATTGTATTGCATAATTTTGTCATGTCTTTCTCTCTCTCACACTCTCTGCTCTTTTAAACAACCATCTAATAGAATCACAAAACGTTAGCGTATTCTAGGGAGAGAAGAAGATGTGCAACGCACACACATCAGCCATTAATGGGTGAATTACAAGCTAAACTACTTAACAACTCAGCGGCCTAACGTGTCATAGCCACATGGCTAATTATTCTAATACTTGGACGATGACGTTTAACAATTCAATTAGCCGTTAAGCCGTTGACTGCACACGTCATCATCTTCCACCGCCATTTCCCCGTCTTGTGCAATTGACGCAACTCTTCTTTGTGGAAGCTTGATTTTGAACTTCCATGGAGCTTGAGCAGGCGTGACAATATGGTGTCAAAAAGGTTGAAATTTTTTTTTTCTCTCGGCCAATCCAAAAATTGGCGATCCATGATGTTTGTTGTTTGTGCTGTTTGGATCGGAGATGTGGCTCTCGATAGGGAAGGAAAAGTGATCCATTACACCAAAACGAATTATGTCACCAAATTAGTGGCAGAATCAAAAACCTTATAGATGATGGACACCGGTAGACAGAAAAGGTAAACTCACAAAAGCTTAATTATTGTCAAAATGTTATTGCTTCTTAGACTAGCCAAGCAATGATGGTTCGAACGAGCTTAGGCAAAAAAATTCCTGCCATGTTGTTGGTAGTCATCTTACACACCCGCTACTAATTAGTTCTCAAGCAACCCATCAGTTTTTTTGTGTCAATTTTTTTTTTCACTTTGTATTAAGCTTTTTGACACACTGGTTGAAGAAGACAAAAGAAATCAACTATTAATACAATGACACTGGTATATTACTGATCTGAATGTGCCTTTTTTTTTTTTGTATTTTTGGTACGATGGATAGAAATGATGAATTAACAAAACTTCAATCTATGGCTAAAGTACTCCACAACTTCTTCAAATATTACAGATTTCTGGCATAGAAAGTACTTCACTATTTCACTGGTCATTGACAAACCACTGACCATCACCAAATGCATATAACCTTCTTGAGAACATTTGGCAAGACGGTAGATACCAACACTTATTCACCATTTTCTTTAGATCCTATCTTCAAAGTCTTTGCAAAAGTTTTATTTTTAGGGAATTTGATAAAAATATCGGAAGGAAAAAGGTAGAAAATTTTGAGAAAAGCTGCAAAAAGCAAAATAGAGGCAGAGAGAGAAGAGATAAGAAAATAAGATGAGATGATTAACAGAGAGATAACAAATCGTGTCTACCAGGCCGACGATACTTTTAGTGATGGAGGTGGACAGGCCACTTGTGTTTGTATTTGACCATGCTGGCTATTGTACATGAAAAGGATTACAATATCTGAAGTACTGTGAAACTCTATATGGACTATGG
Organism: Escallonia herrerae; assembly: GCA_033070095.1. Classification (NCBI taxonomy): domain Eukaryota; kingdom Viridiplantae; phylum Streptophyta; class Magnoliopsida; order Escalloniales; family Escalloniaceae; genus Escallonia; species Escallonia herrerae. The sequence continues at coordinate 108,346 of JAVXUP010001768.1, read as the reverse complement.
AAGATTGGACGGTAACAGGTATGCACGTGCCCCCTATGCTATCTGTTGTCTTTGCCTCAGCACCTAACATAGCACTCTACGTGTTGATGAGGTTGATTTTAAATAAGAGGACAACTTTGGCATTTCACAAGGTTCTGTTATGGCTCATCGAATGTGCCTAATTTTCAGTAGACGGGGGAGGTTTTCATATTCATTTTGCATTAAGGAGTTAATGGCCAGAGGATCTTGAAATGCACTTTCCAAGAACATTTTAGATACATATATAACATTAATGGTCATTTGTTTATAATAATAATAATAATAATAATAAAAATAATAGTAATAATATAACTAATTTTGAATCCGTGTGTTGCACACAAAAATATTTTTAACTGAGCCCTAGAACCACCACCCAAAGCCAAAATATCGAGCGCCCACTACCCCACAAATAATAATTAATAAACAAGGAACTGAGAATTAAAATGCGAGGTAGACAATAAAGAGTAAAGTGCAACACGTACTCGGTGGCTGATCAAGCGTTTGAATTTCTAGGGTACGAAGACGCTTCAGGCCATTCAGGGAGGTGATATTCAAAGTAGTTGATAGTCCCCGCGGTGCACGCCTTGACAGTTCAGGAACTTGATAGTCCAAGGACAAGCTGATTTTCTTCAAGAGAGCATCCGGAAGAAGATTAGCTTCCTGGCGAATCCGTTTATGCAAGGCCCGAGAGTCCCGAGAAGAGTCTGAGGCAGAGGATGAGGATCTCTTTGAAGGAAAAATCTGAGGCACTTTGCTTGTAATGACAAATAAAATAAAGGGGAGATCAGCTTCTAGATCGCGATACCGCTTGCGAGACTCCACCGGGGCATGCAATTGACGAGAATATGGCAACGACCCCAAATAAGCAACAACTATCCAAATTTGCTCCTCAGGTTGGAAATTCATACTCGAAGACACCCGAAGTAGGAAGGCCGAAGATCTACGAGCAGAGGGATCAATGAGCAAATGTGCTGAGAAGAGTGGCCCCGTGGAAGGCGTCGGATGGTCAACCATCACTCAATGTCGGCATCTTCTATATACTATCGTCCACACCTCAGCTTTTCAGCAGTCTTGTCGTAAGGCTCGTCTAGCTGTTCACTCATTGTCAGATCCTATTTTGGACTGCTTTGAACGCTTTTATCCACCACTACGCTCCATTTATTTTTCAGACCATTGCGCCTGCACGCTGCCACCTCCCTCTATTTTTTGCTCTATCTCAGTAGTTGGTTCTTCCGTAGATTAACAATTTGGGGTTGGTTTGGTGCTCTTTAACAGCATGTGGTCACCAATTGGTGCACTCGTTGACATTTTGGTGGCCAGCGATGAATTTCATGCTTTTTAGCTAACTTTGCAGCTTGGTTTGAACTAGGTTGCCAGGTGCCCACATTATCATCTTATCTTGCTATTCCCTGATTGCTCTTTTCTGGTGCAGTTAACGGCAACCCATAGGAACTGTTTGACTGCACCCAGCACTTTATGTACAACTCAGCCTAGCTACAAGAGGTTTGCACTCAGTGCTAGTCACGCGAGGGAAGCCAGCTCCTTTACGACTGTTGTCAGCTCTATCGTCAGCTTTAGCGGCTTTTGCCACCCAATCTACCACTGCCGTTCGACAGGAATGGATCCTCGTTGTACAGCCTGCCTAACACAGGCGATGCTGCTTGCTCTGGCCTTGTGGTGTTTTTGGCTTTTATAGTTAGCATTCTTTTGACCTATGGATGGGGTTGTCATCCATTTTGTTAGGTGCTTTCCTTACCTTGTACATTCAACTGTTGATATCTGGTACTCCCTCCGTCCCTTAAAGAGTGATCCATTTTATTTTGCACGTATATTAAGAATTTATGTTATATATTGTGTGTCTTTCCCATTTTATCCTTTAGAGAGAAGGGGGAAGATAGTTGGCCATGAGAGAGAAAATTGGTTGGTAGAGTATTAAATGTGGAGAGAGAAATATAATAAAAAAGTGTAAAGTGGTGGGAAAGGAGAGAGAAAATGAGTTGGTAGAGAATTAAATGTGGTGAGAGAAGTAGAATAAAAAAATATGAAAAAGGTAAATATATAAAAATACTTATATAATCTTTCCTAATTTGGAAGTGATCACTTTTTGTGGGACGACCCAAAAAGGAAATATGATAACTCTTTAAGGGATGGAGGGAGTACATATTTTCTGCTCTTCTGCCAAAAAATAAAAATAATAGGTAAAATGTTAATTAAGGAAGGTCATATATGACAATTAGTAATAATAATAAAGATAGTAAAAGTGATGGCAAATGCAAGTGGAGATTGCAACAATTGCAATCTAAGCAAACCATCAAGTTATAGTTACAGCACTTGTGCTTCGACTAATTCAATAATCATCAAGTGAACAATTTTAAAAGAAAATTTATAATGCAGTATAGTTGATGAAGTTTCTCATCAACAACATTCACTTTGATGCCTACAACGCTGCGAATATATCACATAGTCATGTTAGAGTGCTTATTCAAAACAACATTGCACCAAACAAAATAGTATAACATACATGACCCAAAAAATTATCCATTTGTACCCATGAATATATCTTCAAGGTCTGTCCACACTTTCAACAAAATTTCTTTCAGTTTTTTTCAACATAACTGCCTAATCTCTCATGTCAAGAAACTTCCTTTTTAACTCTTGATGAATGCTTTCAATAAACCATGTAGACGAAAGTGTTACCATAATTACACAACCCAAAGTTGCTATGTTTGGACTAAATCCTTTTTGCTTGAGGTTGTGGTAAATTTTTTATTTTGCTAGTATGTGAGATCTCACAGTTTTATATTTCAATTCATATTCTGTTTTTCTAATTGAATCCGTAAGAGACGAGAGACGAAGCTTTCTTTCTCTATTTTCTAAATAATTTACTAACTTTACTACATCATGTAAGTTATAATTCTCAAATATAAATTTGTTTGCTCCATCCCATGATGACGGAAGATCTTGAATAATCTTCTGAATCAAATAAGTTTATGAAATTTTGTACCCACAAATTCGTAACCGATGACAAAGTTTAAATTTTTGTATGGCAATACTTAGTTAATGGTGTATCAGTCTTGAAAGTTGTATTTTCAAAATCATCCAAAAGAGATGTAATGCGAAGACACTCGTTTTGAAGCTCCATACTTGAATAAGATTTAAAAGTCAAAAGATACAAAGTTACTATAACTTATTATTTTTAAAGAACAAAAAAATATAGACATGGCTTTAGTATATTGGCAAATAATGATTGAATAAAAAGAAAAACATGGTGTTAGAACACGAGACACTATATTTGATCAAACCACACAAAAATGCTGCATTAATTATTGGCTAAAATTAAAGTCATAGACCAAGAAGGAAAAAAAAAAGAATTATTCAAACAATTTTTTTTGAATTTTCACTGCCTTAGGTTCAAAAAGAAAACATTCAATTCCCAAAAGAAAAGTAATACTGCATTAACATGAAAATGCTTAGCAAAACCAGTAAATTGACGAATACCAACAATTGTAACCCGTCAACTAACTAGTTGTGATGACAATTTTTTCATTTTCATCGTGGGTTGGTGGTGCACTTCCTTCCATACTTAAGTTACACTTGTCTCCGTGATTATCTATGTTAGTAGCTTCAAATAGATTTTCTTCAGAGTTTCCATCAGTTTACAAGAAAATAGATCAATTATACACACACTAATTGTTATGTACACTTATTGATAATAAAGTACATGTACTTACCCTTTTATGCACACATTTTATGATGGAAGTTCATGGACAAAAAGCTCTCATTTTATACTTTGCCCAGTCTTTGTCGAAGACATGATCTCAATCTAGAGGATTTTGTACATGTAACTTAACGTACCACTTCAGATTATAAGGAATAAGTACCAAAAAAAATGTATATCTACTTTAACATCTTTCCTCAAGCTTATAATTGACATCAAAGGTCTTGCTAACGGTAAGTCTTTTATTTCCATGTTGCAGATGGTAGTCATTCAACTTAGGAAAATACATGTTTTTCCCAAGAATCTTTCTTCCAACAGATCGTGAACTTTCTCGTGCCTGAATCATGTAAATTAATAGCAAAAGGAAAAGAAAAAAAAATATTAAACAAAAAGAGAATTACAATGGCTAAGAAAGTAAATATAATGTACAATTAGCTTTCTCATGCATATCTAATGGATGAGTGACAAAATATACTAACCACTTTTCCACTTCTCTGTCGAACACTGTACTAATAGCAATATCGTTTTTGTCGTCTATTTCAAGCATTAACCTATATCTAGAATTATAAAGACCAAAAGCATTCATACTATGATAAACTTGCACATATTAAACGATAAAATAATTATAAATTTCTTATCCAAAATTACCTTGAAACTAGACATAAAACCTCCAAACTGCATGTTTCTTACATAACTTGGCCTCATTTTCAGTAGCCTTCTCTCGACATGGGCATGATATGTAGTACCATCCATAAGAACTATCAATTCTCAAATAATGGCCTTGCATGTGTAAGTCATTTCCTGAAAAATAAATATTGATAACAATGTATAAGAGTTTTACACCATAAAAGAAAAATCATCAAACCATCTAAAGGTCAAAAACCCATCATACTGTGTAATCGGTGGAAGACATGATCTTAAAAATCTTTGACAAAATTGTCATATTCATAAATATAATTCCTTGATGCTTCAGTAAAACATTGGGAGACGTAACTATTTCACCAATTTGATCGGAAAAATAGACTTGGGCTGTAGACACAAAAACGACAAACTTATAAATTTTCAAGTACGCAAAACGAATGACATCTTACAATCAAGAGTACGAAATATACCTAATCTCATACTCTGAAACTTCAGGTATCGCCAATTTGTTATAAACTTTAGTAGCACCTGTTGAAGATGAATTATACCTCCCTCTGATATTCATTATGGCAATACTAGAGTTTGGGCATTAATAAAAGGAGTTTTAGCTGAGCACGCAAAATTCACGGCTAAACAACTCAATTTCTGAATTTTACCTTTAAACTCCTTCACCATTGTTGATGTAACAACTAACATGTACGGGTCATTGTTTCTGATACATATGTCATCATCAATCTGGTATGCTACTCCAGATCGCAACGTCACTATCAAAGTTCGTCCATTGTAAGAGTCACAAAAGCTCGTATAATCATATTATAAAATAATCACATTTTAGTGCTTTGTACAATACATTTATAAAAAGATATAACTATAAGGTAGCATCAAACAATAGTAGATAACACCTCTTGTCAATCAACTGATATCTCTCTTGGTCACCATTTCCTCATGAATGCATATTTCATGGATAGTGCTTTTCATACATAGCATACCGATTACATATGTAGATGAAAAAAAAGGGTAAGATAAATGCAATAAAAGATGCATGCACGTCTTTATTTGTCAAGAATGCATCAAATTTATGACGGAGAAAAACATCACTAAACTCAACAAACTCAAACTTGTTGCGTTTGAAGCATTTATCTTCACCGACTACTGGCTTGACAGTTGTTGCAAGAGTAAAGTTGATAAAAAAAAAGGGGAACGCGAAACAGGTCTAAACCTTCGTCGTGGTTCTAAAACCCTAAAGTTTTCAATGAAGTATAAGCTCCTTGGGGATTTGCATGTATGTGATTATCCTGTAAAGAAAAGGAATTTTGATGTTTGTAATTTAAGTAATCCTTAAAATCATTAATTAAATTACTTTAGAATTTGTTACCTGCTCATCTAGCAATACCATATCTAGACTTATTACATCATTATTATTTTTGAAATTGACTGTGTCCCACATGCGTGTAACTCGGACCTTGATCTTATATTAGTTGTTTTTTTTTTCTCAATTGATGTAAGAGTTGGTAAGAAGTTTTCTCTTTTGATTGAATATTATCGTCATTTTGGTCAAGCAAGAAGTTACATCCACAAAAAAAAAGAAACGTTATGTGAAGAGATAAATGGTTGCATGCCATAAAACAACAATACATCAAAAAGGCAAAAACCTTACAAATTATATAAAGACAATGTTATAACACTTTCCTCGTATTAAACACAAAAATTTCTAGCAATTACATGAAAGAACCTATTGTCAATCTCTGGTGAAAGAGAAGTAAATAATATTTTAGACAAAATACCAAACTAAAAACTAAATGTGCTTACCAAAAGATAAGAAACCGTTGACACCTTTTTAAAATTACAAAAAATAACACCTTACAGTAAATTATCAAAGATTTCCTTGTACATAATATTCTTTGTGTACCAATTCTCATACTTGCCGTCATTGTCAATAATTTTTTTTAATCCAAGACGTGAAGTTACTCGGGACACGGCGATGTATAATTGTCCGTGACTAAACATAGATTTCGGCAAGTAAATGCCAACATCTTCAAAGGTTTATCCCTGACTTTTATTAATTGTCATCACAAAGCACACTTTGACTAGAAATTGCCTTATTGTGAAATTGAAAGGCCATTTCTAGTCAGTTGGAGTCATTTCTACTCTATGCACAAACACTCTATCACCCACATGCTATCCGTTATTATTTCAGCTTCAATTACTATGTCTTCCAAATGTGTTATAATTAATCTCGTACCATTGCAAAGTCCCTTGGCACAATTATGATTTCGCGGAAGAATAATAGGAATCCCTTCTTTCAACCTGGTGATATTTGGTCATAGCTTAAATATTGTCTCATTTCTCCCGGAAAGGATGAGAGAACATGATGATTGACCTTTTTGACGATATTATTTGTTGTTATGATCACCATACCAATTTAATAAATCAGGATATGTGCTAGATATGATAGCATCAAGGGAATCTATTGTTGCAGGAAGTAGAAGATCATTAGAAATTTTGATCCAGTAAGGTTCATCCTCATCTTGCAATGCAAATTTAGGCAGCTTTCCATCTCTAAGATCTAATACCTACTTGTTAAACTCTCGCATGGACTCCATTGAAGATTGATTTAAAGAAGCATCATCAATCTCATGTTAATTGTTAGAACAAAAACCTTGCAATGATCCCAAATAGTGGCAGATTTATATATTGAAGCAACAATAATACCCCTCTAGTCCCGCCGGCTACAACCAGAAGAATTTGCCTGAAGTCACCTCCAAAGTACCACAGTTTCCCTCCCAAAAACATTGTGTTCAAATTGTGGGCCGTGAAAATGCATTATATCCCTTAATGTGCGATCCACTGCCTCAAACACATTTTTATTTTTCATCGGTGCCTCATCCCAAATTATCAAATGTGCCAACTTTAAGCCTTGATTGATTGGACAACATGAATCTTCATCTAGAGATATTGAGATTTTAAACATGGAATGTGCAGTTTTACCACCCGACAATAAAAGGGCAACACAGTTGGATGATGCCATGGCTAAAACATTTTTTTTTTTAGAAATGAACACGGAAAAATCATGGTTCTCCATAAATAAGTTTTACTAGCTTCTTCATTTCCATATACAAAGAAAAGACCAGTCTTTCCCCTTTCATTAGATTGTAAAACAGAATCGAAGATTTTCTGCTCAACATTATGGCTTGCATATAGTTGCGCATGTTCTTGAGCAAGTACGTGGAAATCATAGTTTAACTCTTCGGCAATTAATCTATTTCTGCGCTCATTGATTAATGGCAAGTCGGGAAATGAAAGAGTACTAAAATCTTTCAGTGACTGACTATTGCTATTCAATATCTTTTCAATTTCGTACAGTGCATAATTTTTTAACTTGTTCAGTTGGCATATTCAATTCTGGCATGCCCCCTAGACATGTTGCTCGGAAAAAAGAATGTCATCTAAAAGTAGTTCCCAATTTTGCTCCAAGAGTTCTAAAGGATCAGTGACCCTGCAATGGAGTAACATGGATACAAATAACTCACATGGTGGCCTGTTTGCCAAATTGCCGCTTACCGTATAGCCTAATGTCACTCATCATCCTTACCTAACAGGCCCATGGCCTGACACACTATTTTATAAGGAGGATGAACAACACCATTTACAGTCTTAATATCATCAACACACTCACGGTCCTTGACAATGTTCAAAAGCATTCGTAAGAAAAATCTTTCTCCAAAAGATGTATGAGCATAATACACCCTGCCAGTCTTGTAACCGGACTTCCTGGGATCCCACCATTTTTCCTTATGCGTCCTTATAAACTTAGATGAGAAATCAGCAAAGATGAGTTACTTGACAATGTTATTTCCCTTGTTGGCCTCCATCCATTCTGTGAACATAGTCTTATGAATATTATTACGATTAAGTACATCATCTAATTCCGCGTTGTCATAAAAACCAGAGTCTCTTCCTCGGGAAGGTGATAAAACAACCTTAGTAGGGGTACGAAATTGGACATCAAACTCAAAAGTCCGCCGATAGGACTCTGAGGTTGATATATAATGACAATCTATGTACTTTTTTATTTCATCACTGTCACGCAATTGTCTAGCACCTGTGCTATCGATCAACATATTTTCTTCAATAAAAAAAAGTTGCTCGATTTTGGCCTTTGTTGATATATTTAAATAAATACTTTATCAGTCTACCTTGATTGTAAAATTCCACATTTATATGAGATTGGAATTTAACAACCAAATCAACATTATGAGACACCACATCTCTATTATCAATATTACGATCACCTCTCTTTGTTGTCTTATGATTGTTTCTCCTTCAATAATGAGGAAACCCATATTCACCAATAATAGTTTTAGAATAAAACTTATCAGGATAGAATTTAGAATATTTTTCGTCAACCATGCAAGGACATTTCATATCTCTAGACCCACAAGGTCCATGCATCATAAATTTCACAACAGACTCATAGGCTAAAGGATAGGAATCTTTATCGGGCAATTCAGCAGAAATAATCCTATTTATATCATAAGCAGTTCTTGGCTTATTATCTGGGTGTAAGAAGAGCAAGATATGAGACTGGGGTAAACCTCTTTTTTGAAATTCAATTGTGTATACAGCTACAACAATAAAAGAAACCTTTTAGATGAGAGTTTTGGCAAATTTATCCAAAAAAGACATTTATAAACTAAATTACATGCTGTAGTTTTGCAAAAAAAAATAAAAAAAAATCACTTCCTTATATCCGTCATTAGTTTATCAAGCTTAATTTTGAATACTCAAGCAACAATATCATGTCTATCTTCAGTTTTCTGACCTGGAATTAAGATTAAAAAACTTTCAAACCGAAGAAACTAAAGCGTGTCAATCTCTGGAGTAAAGAGAAGTAAATAACATTACATTGAACATCATCCATAAGAGACTACAAATAAAAGGATTATTTTACTTAACCAAACAAATAGAATAAAAGAAAGAAACACGAAAACATGTTCACAGAAAGCCTAAAACCCAAAACAACAAGAACATACCAAAAATAGAAACATTCTTATATTAAACGCCACCCATGAAAGAAAAAGAAGCCGATAGTGCAAAGAAAGAATGTGTAACGACGTATCAAGCATACCTGATTTTGTTGGTATGTAGAATACAAAGAAAGAGAAGACGATCAACACGTCCCTCGTAAATTCGTCTGAAATACACACCATATAATAAATCACCCAAATTTAAAAAGAGAAAGAAAAAAATATTGATTTACTCATATACATAAACTGCAACTCTGATACGTTTTCTCCTTTTTGTTTGTGTGATTGTAAATATAATGTGTAAATATGAGAGCCTCTATCTACCAAAGGAGATTAGGAAGAGTTATGAATTTATAATGTGATAATAATATTGAAGGATTCCAGAATTATCATGTTTATATAAGACAATTAATGGAATATACAAGATTTAATGGATTGGGGCTTAGAAAGAGGAAGAAATTGGGTAATGAAATCCTGAAATTAATGGTTAGAGATTTAGGACTTCCTATTTGAGAGAGAGACTGAGAAGAGTGGGAGAGGGAGAAAAAGAATAGGCTTAAAAATAGGATAAAAGGTAACTATTCTAAAGATCAGACTGGACACAGCATGTGGTCAACGTGTGGATGCATGTGAGAGAGTCCTTAATATATCCATCAGTACATATTTGGTCTTCTCCTAAAGATCAGATGTTGTCAAATTTAAGAGTACAAAAATCAAAATGACAATTTTGATAGCAATTAATGGTCAAAGAAAAAATTGGATCAAATTCAAATTAGTTAAAGTTTGATAGTCAAAAATCTAGATAGCATATAGAGAGACAATTATGAAACAAAAATATATGATTTTGTAACAAAAAAGGATCTCAAATTGGTTGAATAGGTGAGAGAAACATGTCACAAAAAAGAAAATACGATCACATTAAATTAATTTTTTTATTCACGTGGCAATAGAAGAAGTTGTCCACGTAGGCGTTGATGCAGACACTTTCTCTCAGCTTCAGCTTTCACATACATACACAACGGGTAATGGTAGTATTTTCAATCGCTTCCAATCTCGTTACTGTAATCTTTTTGTCTCTTAGAATGATTTAGTATTATTTTCAACAGCTCTCCTTACCTGTGACTGGCAAGTGATGAGGCAAATGATGAATCTTTTACTCCCTTGTTGATATGATGGTAAATGTAATTTTGGTTATAAAATGATGCATTTCAAAAAGAGAAAACAAATAATCAGAAAAAGAAAACAATGACTCATACAGTTGAAATTAATTTAATTTTTTTATTTTTAAAATTAATTTCTAACTACAAACATGTAGAACCATCCATTCATGTAGTATCTCATTAAAGATTGTCTCAACGGGTAATGGAGTAATGGTAGTATACATAAATAAATAAGAAGTGAAGTCATACTAACTTATAGAGTCAAAGGCAAAATGTATTATTTTCTTGTAACAAAGACAGAATATGCTTGACAACTTTTCATCAGCATACTATGGGATACTATTATAAAGGAAATGATAATTATCTCTATTAATCTTTATTTTTAAGGTTCAGAGTTTAGAGAAGTGGAAGAGGTGGAGTCACTCATACTTACAAGGTTGTATCGTTACTTAATCAATAATAGACGTGAAATGAGTAATTTCAAGATTTTATAAGGGCATAATGTTCACAACATAATTTCTAATCCTAGCCACAGCGAACAATAAGTGGGAAGATGGTGAGAGTATGCATAACAAACAAAGGAAGAAAAAGAAGGTTAAGTTGCTCAATATTTTGAAATTTTCTTAGAAAAGCTAAAGTAAAATATTGATTTTATGTTCGTTTGAAAATTTTGTTTTATGTTTTCATTTTCATCATTTTCGTGTCCAGTTAAAAAATATGGTTGTGTATGTTTATGATTTTGACAAATTTTTGTTACCTACTTTTCTCAGACAATGGGTGAGAGGAGACTGAAAAAAGTAGGTGTTTCACATTTTCGTACTGCTTGATTAAGTAGTTTTTATAACAAAACATAAAATGACAAACGTACATGACTGCTTGATTAAGTAGTTTTTATAACAAAACATAAAATGACAAACGTACAGGATGAAAACAATATTTTTCATTAAAGTTAATTTATGTCATAAGATGTTATCATCATCAAGGTCAAGCATGTCCTAATCTATGTAAAGTATTAAATTATAAATGACATTGAACATACATTATATTATTAACGATAAGTTTTATGAAAAAAAGAGATATTCATGTACTAATTGTAGCAGTTATGAGTAGTGAAAAAAATTAATTTGTCTAATGAATCTAGATTCTGGGTTATATTAAGTGTGTGGCAAGGCAGCAATTTCTTAAATATAAGAAGGGTATTGTGATTTACACTTTTATATGTAGTATAGATAACATTAATGGTCATTTATCTTTAGTAATGTAGTAATAATAATAGTAGAATTTGGAAGATCTTTTATTTCAAAAAAAATGTTAAAATCCATGGTATAAGATGCATAACAATAAATAATTGACCACTTGTTGAAGGTACAAAGTGCAGTTCGCTCTAATATTTACAACCTCTGGCAAATCCGTGCTGCATGCAACAAGGCGCGTTGCCAGGGCCCAAAATTTGGGACACTGCAATGCAACTAGCTGATCTACGTAGAACTATGACACTCCTTTCAAACGTACGAGAACCCCATCAAATACACGTTCATGTGTCCTTTTTTCATCCTTGAATCCCTTTAATTTTAATCGTCACATCAATTTCTCTTGTCAATCAGATGGTTTCAATGTTTTGTTATCTTATATTCCATGTACATTATGTAGTAGCTGGCATATGTGTGTACGTTGTGTATACAGAACTACACAGGGGGGTACATACCCTCGTTTACTCCGTTGATTTTTTTTTTTTTAATTTTACGTTTTACGAGTACCTAAGATATAATTTAGTACATGTTACATTGAACTGAACTCAAATAAGAATCACATATTAACAATTATTGTTTGACAAGTCTAAGCTAGGTAAATCAAACCTTGGGAATTTTTGAGAGGGATGGAGTACTGTTTAAGCATGCATATGGCAGCAAAAGAAAACTAAAATGATTCAGTCCATATTTCCATACCACGTACAGTGAGTCTTTGTTCTTTCAATAATATCTCGTGATTCTCCACTCTAACATTTCAGTACTGCCCTTTTGGAAATTTGAATTATTTGGTGCCCTTTTCATGTTGTTTAAGTTCTTTATGGTACAATATTTTTTTTGGTCCAAGTCCATTGTATTTATTGATTCAAAAGAATTACATCAGATCACTTTACAAACCAAATCTAGACATCATCTCTCTATATACATGCTGAATCAAAACTCACTAATCACTAAACTAAGACTTATACATGAAAATTTTATCAGGTATCCCCCCATCTGCACAAATTTGCTTGTTACCAGCAGTAGTGGTACATTAGTGAAGCTACATACTCTCCATTTTATCCATTGTTGAACCACCTAACAACATCGTTCTTGGCTTGCTTGCAACTGTTCAAAAACTCTTGCATTCCTCCTGCAGATTCCATATATAATTGCAGTTATCGAGAGCTTGCACAACTTTGCTTTAAAACTCTTCCCTCTAATATGTTGGGTTGCATGCTCAATGAGCTGTTCCCAGTTGTTAAAGGGTACCATCACTCCTAGCTTGTTAAGGATTGTACTCCATACTCTAGCATATAAGCATTGGATAAAGAGATGCTCCTTGGTCTCCTACTGAGCACAACATAAGTCACATTTATCATCCTGTAGCATATTCCACTGCTTCAATTTATCCTTTGTTCTCAGCCCATTCTTACATAACATCCACATTATCATAAAGCATCTAGAGAAGTTTCTATGAAACCAAATAAGTTTTCGCCATTTCACAATGTTAGCCTTAGTTCTGAGACTATTCCATGTTGATTTAATGGTAAATTGTCCACTCGGATGGATATCCCAAGACAATTCATCTTTACTACCAGGTATGGGAGCTGGTATAGAATTAATAATGAGGTTGCTTCCCTCAAAGCCATAGATCTAGTTGCAGGCAAACACCATGTTTGATCCACAATGATATCTGCAAATTTTGAGTCTACTCCAAGGCCAAAGTCATACGCAATTCTCATACCATATTGATTTGTAAAAACATCACAGCGCAACCACTTATCCATCCACAGCCAAATATCCTTCCCATCTCCAACTTTGTATGTACATAGCTGCTGGACTGTATTCCTTAGTTTTAACAGTTTACACCAAGTCCAAGATAATGTGACTAGTGCTTTAGAGTACAATATTGAGCCTAGTTACTCAAACATGTATATGGAGGGATGATATCATGTCACAAGGATGAACTTGTTTGATGGGGTTTACCTGGAATCAAGTATGCACGCAATATGCCCAAAATGAAAAGCGAGAGCTACCCTCATGGCAGGGATCTTCTGGCGGGCACATGAAATAGAGAGTTGTGTTAAAACACAAATCACTAGGTCTTGCATGTGTCCCGCTTCATTCCTTCAATGCTCTTATTATCTATGGTGTTTTCCTACTTTGATTGAAAGATTAGCAATTTTTGCCCTCAAACACGCGCGTATTTGATGTTGGATGTCGCAAAATGTTCACGTCCTAAACATCTGATAAATACAATGTCGAGCATCTCCAGTTAAGTGGGGTCGCATGCTGCGTGCCCATGCCTCTTAGCCTGAAATATAGCTGTCTACTGACTAGAGTGCCCAAAACAACCATTGTGGACCGGTGATGAAGAGTTGTTTAGTGCAACAGTGGCATATGATTTCTTGTAAGGACTTTATATGGTACAATGTTCTCCATTCACTTATTCTTCAGACTTGACTTTGACTTGGTAACGGGTGTCGACATTTTTTCTTTTGTAGTCAATGAAACAATCTCACAAAATTTGATGCATTAGATTTGGTCTTGATCATTCTGCCTGACAGCTATTAAGCTTTAAGTAAATGTGTGCGTGATTTACAACTATCAAGGAACACAATCTTTATGGATATCAATGATTCTCTTCAATCATGTCAAGATACTCAATGGCATTGTCAAACTCTTTTACGTGCCATGTATGCTAAGCACAGTGACCTGATAAAAAGTTTCAGTGTGTGGGTTGTGTGAACTGATCCAGTGGTTATACTGAATGCATCGTCACTTTTACTTTGTTAGGATGAAGGAGATTGACTTTTGCTCCCTTGTCTTCTACGTATGCTCTAAGAATTTGCTATACAGGGACGACTAGGTTTGTGATCTTGAGATGTATACTTATAAAGTGTCGCTGGCTATGGTCAGTAATGGTTCTTTTCACCATTAATATAGGAAAATTCTAACTAATGTGTTTTGGAAGTTTGAAGTTTGACTGGGGCCATGGTACCAGTTACTAATTCCATGGAAAGTAGTGATGGTGAACTCACCTAACAAGTCAAACTTTAATCTTGCATAGCCTGTTCTTATTCTCTCATCCCAACGTTGATCGGTGGATCGCTATGAAATTGTTCAATCCTAATCTTTAATTACTCCGTGGCCTTATTTCACAGTTCAAATGTCTGCATGAACGTGTTCTGAGTTCTAGGCAGACCATTCCAAAAATTATATGTATTAAATTTTTGTTTGACAAGTATATGGGTAAGAAGTAAATTAAATAATAAAAATGCTCCTCAGCAGGCATCATGATACAAAATTATCCTCCCTCCTTCAGCTAGATCTTTCCAGAGATGTGCTACAACTTGGGAAGTGAATCACGAATTTGGAAAGTGTATTGTACTGGTTATGTATGTGTTGAATTTAGGACAATAGTTTTTTTATGGTCAGTCGAATGTCTACACGTAAATGTCATAACGATGACATCGAATGAGAAGAAGAAACAAAAGTAACAAAACATAGATCCATGCTTGAAGTACCTCAGAAGCAAGAAGCATACAAGTTCAAATTGGCTGCTTTTGGTTGTGTCGTAAACTAGGCCAGCTCATTTTGTTTATCCACCAATTTGATCCTGAGTAGTCATAGCTTTCACCATCTTGGTAGTTGGTAAGGACATAAGGATCGTATACGATCTTTAGGATAATCTCTGGAAAGGATGCATCCATCATGGGACCATCTCTTTTGAGGCCATTAAGATACACTTTCTTCTCCTCATTTTATGCATTCCCACACTGAGAGTGACCAGTAATCACAATGTTTGGTCATCTCATTTTGATGGACTCTGATTGAAAGGCTATGAGAAAATCTGTTGTCTAAAACTCGCCACAATACCTATTGAGATGGGACTCATATAACCTGAGCACGTGCAGGCATCAAAGGATTCACGGCTTATGGTGAATTAAAGCTGAGAAAAAAAAAAAATCAAACTTTCTTTTGTCCCGGTGCTAGATCACGGTGAAATGATGATGTCTTCCGGACATTACTTAGAATTGTCAAAACATGGTGGATTTGGGGATGAGCCAAACAGGATTTGGTGGTCGAGTACCTATTTATGTTGAACTCTGTGTCCCATAGAATGTATCGTCACAGTGGCATGAACATGTTAGTGACTTGCTTCATTTCTGTTGACACTAGTTTCGAGATGAAGAGATGTCTACTGGAACTTCCTAAGAATGAATTCGTTGATCTGTTCTGAACTAAGAATGGCCACGGCCGTCCGTGATTTCTGGACTTATTATAACTGCGACTGCTAAACTAATACGGATGTCAAAACATGGTGGATTTGTTGAATGAAACGAACAGGATTTAGTGGTCGTATGACCTATTATGCTGAACTCTTTCCGTGCCATAGAGTGTACAGCATTAATCTATATCTATATAATATAATATATAATAAGCAAAACGGGAGCTTCTTTGTACGACACATCATCACAAGAATATGACTTCTTTACTTGACATGTCATCACATTATGTTCTCAATGTGAAATAAAATTATAACTATTATAAGTGTCATTAAAGGTTTAAAATATTATATTGAATGGGCTTTTTATTTCTTGATAAGTTAATTTTCATATTACTAAGTCTTATATAATTGAAAGACTAATTCTAAACGTTCTAAAACTCTAATTGATTCATGAACTAACTTATTATGACTTAATTTTGACTATTATATTCTTAAAATCACTCTCTAATATGAATATAAAAATTTGTATATATCTTAAAAACAAAAATAACCAATTAAATTTAGAACATAAAAAGAATGAGGTTACAGTTGATAATTTTATCATGGATGGGTTTTTATTTCTTGATAAGTTAATTTTCATATTACTAAGCCTTATATAATTGAAAAACTAACTCTAAACGTTTTAAAACTTTAACTGATTCATGAATAAATATAATATGACTTAATTTTGACTATTATATCCTTAAAATCACTCTTTACTATGAATATAAAGATTCATATATCTTAAAAACGAAAATGATATACTAGATTTAAAAGAGAAAAAAAATGATGTTACTATTGAAAATATTATCTTGGATGGGGTTCTTATTTCTTGATAAGTTAATTACCATATTACCAAGCCTTATATAATTGAAAAATAAATTCTAAACATTCTAAAACTCTAACTAATTCATTAACTAACTTATTAGGACTTAATTTTGACTATTATATCCTTAAATTCACTATCTACTATGAATATAAAAATTCATATATCTTAAAAACGAAAATAACATACTAGATTTATAAGAGAAAAAAAAAGAATGATGCTATATTTGAGAATACTATCTTGGATTGGATTCTTATTTCTTGATAAATTAATTTACATATTACTAGGTCTTATATAACTGAAAAACTAACTCTAAACGTTTTAAAACTCTAACTGATTCATGAACTAACATAATAGGATTTCATTTTGACTATTGTACCCCTAAAATCACTCTTTACTATGAATATAAAAATTCATATATCTTTGAAATGAAAATAATATACTAGATTTAAAAGAGAGAAAAAAGCATGTTACTATTGAGAATATTATCTTGGATGAGATTCTTATTTCTTGGTAAGCTAATTTTCATATTACGAAACTTTATATAATTGAAAATAAATTTTAAACGTTCTAAAACTCTAACTGATTCATGAACTAACCTATTAGGACTTAATTTAACTATTGTATCCTTAAAATCACTCTCTTCTATGAATATAAAAATTCATATATCTTAAAAACGAAAATAACATACTAGATTTAGAAGAGAAAAAGAAAGAATGATGCTACATTTGAGAATATTATCTTAGATTGGTTTCTTATTTTTTGATAAGTTAATTTTCATATTACTAAACCTTATATAGTTGAAAAACTAAATTTAAATATTCTAAAACTCTAACTGATTCATGAACAAACTTATTAGGACTTAATTTTTATTTTTGTATCCTTAAAACCACTCTCTAATATGAATATAAAATTTTATATATAAAAAAACGAAAATAACATATTAGATTTAAATGAGGGAAAAAAATAATGTTACAATTGAGATTGAAGCAATAAAAATAAATTAATAATTGATTCATATTTATTTATTTTAATATATACTTACTGTATCGATGTAAAAATTTATCAAATATAATATATAGCTTTTAGAATCCTTTTGGTAAAATAAAATATTTACCATCTTTTTTTGGATGAGACCACACCACTAATAAATGACTGTCTAATTATTATCGATTAAGATTACAATAATTATAAAGTTTATTCATAAATCAGATAATTGAACATAATTTATGGCTATATACTAAATATGTTAGTGTATCTAAAGGTGTGAGAATATTATTTTTGATGTGATCCATATTCTTAAGTTTATTTAGTTTTGCAGGAACTATGTGAGGACTATATTAGTAAGCCTTACATAATTTAGAAATTAAACTACAAATATATACTAATTTATTAGGATTTAATTTTGATTGTCGTGTCCTTTAAACTGACTTTCTCATACGATGATAAAAATTCATGTATCTCAAAAACAAAAAATAATATATGAGATTTAGAAAGAAAATATATGTTAATTTAAGTTTGTTATAATGTAATAAATGTGTCTATGTATATGTATGCGCGCGCGCGAACACACACACACACACTATAAGATTAACAATACAATTATAAGACAGTTTTTTTACTTTGATAACACTGCACAATAATCAAAGTGGCTACATCGCATATATGAGATTTTGAAAAGAAATCATGCATGTATTAGAAAAAGGTATAATTAAATCAAATAATTCTTAATTACTATATTTGAAAATATTTAAAATCTTCATAGGTAATTCTACAAAACAAACAATTAACCAATTCGTTTTTGCATAGGGTCTTATGATCAATGAAAAGACTTTTCCATTTATAGTTAATTAAGTTTTTCATGAAAACAAAATTATGAGTGTACTTAGTAGATATAAAAATAACTTGGCTACAAGCCATTGAAGATGTAGGAAAAAAAAATCAACTCTTTAAAATAAGGACACATCATCTTCATCAATTTAATTTTATCATTACTACCATCTTACAAGAATTAAAGAAACACACACGCATGTATTATGAAAATATTGGATATTATGTGGTCGTTCTATAGTATATTTGAGTAATGAATTTGTTCTAAGTAATTTTACAAAGCTCATTGTAATCAAATATACAGTGACATTTTTTTCTAATAGGTCAAAGTATGAAATATATTATTTTTATTGTTGATTAAAGTCGCATGAATAGCAAGACTAATTAGTGTATATTAGACTAATTGTGAGCTTTGGAACTTAATTTTGACTATAATAGAGTCGATTATAACTATGAGTGATTATTGATGTGAGCATTAAATAACAATTATATGAACTATTTAATCTCCACCCTGTAATTGTTAGTTTAATATAAGAATATTTTGTTGAATTTTACAAGCTCAATATAGTTAAAAATAATAACCCGACAAAAGTTAGTATATAAAAGGTATATTATATTCTAATAAAATAAGTATCTATGGAAAACTAATATTAAAGGCATTTTTTAGATGTGAGAACTATAACTTAATGACAAATTGTAGACCTATAATATGTGAAAAGAAAAATCAACATTTTAAAGTTACCTCTCTTTTAAACTATACTTTATCGATGTACTTACAAATCAGGTATTATTTTAGACTATTAACACCTCAAAAGCATAAATAAAAAGGACACATTTTTGCAGATTGAATTTCCTCACACATGCATTTCACAAAAATTAAGAAAAGACATAAATAAAAAATTATTCAAAAAACACGTAAAATCTGGAAAACTTTTGAAGTTAAAGAATTATACTCATATATAACATCTATAATTCAAAAGGGATACTTCATAATCTCATAATTTAATTAATTTCAACCACAATTCTATTCATTATTTAGCTCTATGTATTACCAGTTTAACTATTCTATAACTATAAGTGCTAAGTTAATATTCATTTGAAAAATTACTTGACAACTTAAAGTAAAAGCTTTAAAAAAGCAAGTATCTAGCGACTTTATTATATCGCTATCTATTTTTTTGTAGCCAAATAAGATATTTTTTTAATAATACTATTATTTTTTTGTTTTACAATATGTGGTGTATATTAGTATATTTTTTAAGACCTTACGGTATACTGTATTTTATAAACCGGCCCAAACTTGGCTCGAATTACTAGGCTAGTATATATAAAAAGCTGAAACTTTACTTAAAATTGGGACACGTAAGATTTTTGAAACTCTATCTTTACGACAGGTTGGACTTTTTAAGAGCCTTCCCCTTCTAACACGTAAGTTTTAACTTTGCATGTGATAATTTCCTAACTTAATTGTCTCTTTATTTAGAGTCCAACTCCTTTAAATTAGATGTATAAAAAATAAGAATCCTTCTTGTTTCGGTATTCTTTTCTTTTGTACTCTATTTACCTCTTTACTATAATTTATTATTAAAAAATTTGTAGGTATAAATTATGCAATATTTTAAAACTCTATAAAACTAAGAAACTAATTATACACTTCTAAAACTCTACCCAATCAATATACTTATACATTTGTCCTTAATTTTGATAATTAAAACCTCAAAAGCACTTTAAAATAATAATATAAAATCTCAAAAAAGTAAAACATCATTCTATTTGTTTTTTCCCTTTTTAAGAAATCTTATTTCTTCATAAGCTTTATTGTAACTTTCGTCTTTTTGTAACAAAATTTCTTAAAATCTAACATGTTACGCACAATATGAACAAAATATTTAGAACCAATTATATTAGATCTCTATGAAAAATTAAAATTGATTGAAGAATAATTTATGACAGGTTGAGAATAAGTTTGTAGAATAAAAGAGATGAAAAGATAAATTAGTTATAAGAATCTTTTACCCTTCATAAACAACAACAAAAAGATAGAAGCAGATAGAAGCCTGGGTGGCCCCAGGGTGGTAATGGTATAACCTAAATGTCGGTGCTAGATGTGAGAGTGTGAGGGTGACAATATATATGCAATTATGCGAGTGATCAGTCATGCTAATTACGATAGTGATAATTGTTGTGGTAGAATTGCAGTGTTCTTAGTGAGATTTGGATTATGAAGTGACAACATATGGCTGTAGCAGTGTTGGCGTGTGGTATGTTGATGCTTGTGACGGTGATAGTTATAACTAAACGGTGGTAGTGCAAGAGGTGATGGTTGTTGTTAGAGTTGTTGTAGTGATAGCACTAAGGTGTTTCGAAATAATATTAATTATATTACAATACTGATTGATAAGTTACGATCTAAACTGGATTAAACAAGTGATAAACCTAAAAAAGCTGAAGATAGAAACATGAAAGTGCACTGACGAGCAAAAGTTATCATATGATGAAGGTAACTGCATTTATAGTGGCAATGATAGTGCTAATTAAAGTATTTAGATGTAGTGTTAGTGTAGTATTCATGGACGAGTTACGCCGAGAATCTTATTGAGAAAAGCGATGAACTTAAATAAAAATATAATAACTTTAGGTTAGTTTTACCAACAACTTGAAGGTGCATAAATTATATTCAAGACTAGAAGCAGTAAATTTTTTTTTCCCTAGAATGACTTTTATCTTTCGATTTTGATTTTGGTTCCACATTTTAATTCCTTAAAGTTTCGTTAATTAAGGCAAGACGATATTTTGTGGTTAACCACTTTCTAGCCCCTAACTACACTAATATAATATTTCAATGGTATTTTTATTAAGTCATGTTAGCAACACTTTAATAAGTTATGTATAGATAGAAACACTTTCAATGTTATTTTTCCTTTTCATTATGCACGGGACAAATAAAATACACAAAGAGTTTCTCATGAAGAAAGAATGTGAGTAAATTTGACATTTATGCTTATAGGAAGATTGAGATTCATATACACTATCAGTAAATAAGTTATAACACTATTTACTAGATTAAACTGGCAAAAAAATTGAAAGTGATAATACAAATAACTAGTTTTTTTAAAAAAAATCATATTGGTTTCGGATATATCATTGATACATACTAACGATTATATCTACAGAGCTCCAAATATTAAACTAAAAAGTTTAAATTCAAGTAAATAGTAGTACGAGATTATTGTCATATGGCGCCGTCAAACGTTAATGAAAAGGCATCCTAAGTCTATAAAACTTTTAATTGTAACGTTCACATCTTATTTGTGAGTAAAAACTGATCATATTAAATCATGTATTCTACCTTTGTTGCTAAGGTATGCTTTTATAATGCTAATTTTTCAAAAGTTCTATTCAAAGGTAATCTTCTATATAGTAAATTTCTTGCATGCAATTCAAACAATAACAGTTATAAATAATTTCTAAAAATATATTATAAAAATATTTTTTAAAAGGTAATAAAAATAACAGTTGTAACTATAGAAATAAGTATTGGATAATATTTGAGAAACTAAAGAACACCTCGTGCGTTGCACCGGTCCCTTAGCTAGTATATATATATATATATAACATTTGCTTAAAATTGTGACACATATGATTTTTTGAACTCTATCTTTGCGACAAGTTGGACTTTTTCTTCTCCTTCTGACACGTAAGCTTCAACTTTGCATGTGGTAATTTCCTAACTTAGTTGGTCTCTTTATTTAGAGTCCAACTCTTTTGAATTAGATATATAAAAAATAAGAATCCTATTTGTTTTTTGTATTCTTTTTTTTTCTACTATATTTAACTCTTTACTATAATTTATTATTAAAAAATTCGTAGGTATAATTTATGCAATATTTTAAAACTTTATAAAACTAAGAAACTAATTATACACCTTCTAAAACTCTACTTAATCAATATACTTATACATTAGACCTTAATTTTGATTATTAAAACCTCAAAAGCACTATAAAATAATAATATAAAATCTCAAAAATATAAAATACTAAAATCATACGCTACTTACTAATTCTTTAGTATGATCAGTGGCCCGACTTTTCTATTTAACTCTTTACTATAATTTATTATTAAAAATTTGTAGGTATAATTTATGCAATATTTTTAAACTTTATAAAACTAAGAAACTAATTATTCAGCTTCAATAACTCTACCTACTTCAACTTTGGATGTGGTAGTCCCTTAACTTAGTTGGTCTCTATTAGCCCTAGGGTTGGATAACCTAAGCTTATATCTTGTTTTGATGATAGCTACACATTGATTATGTTCTAATGTGTGCTTTGAATGTATTCTTAGTAGGTATATAGACACATTTAAGAAGTTGGATAGATGTATCAAAGTCAAAGAAACTTAAAGTTATAATGGACATGCTGTAGAAGCTTCATCAAGTCCAATGTCGAAGAGCAATAAAGAATGCATTGGCTAAGTTATTATCGATTATAATTGATCTTTACTATTATGTAACTAGCCTTGGTTTGATGCTTGTATTGATGACTATGACCTAAAAAGACTTTAGGACACCTTGTGCATTGCATATGAGTTCATAACCTTTCACGCAAGTGTGGTTCTTGAAAATGAGTGAACTTTGGCGCTCACTCAGATTTTCTCAAAAATGTTTTTGGTGCTAATCTTTTCATATATTGATAAAACTTTTCATTAACTTTCCAATGCAAAAAACGACACTTCAATCCGATTTTTCTAGAGAAAGTTATGCCCAAAATAGGAAGGGAGTTCCGTGAGGCAGCCGATAGGCAGTAGGGTAATACAGTCGACTGTATTTGAATCCAGTCGACTGCAATGGCAGTTTTGCTCACTTTTTGTCTATAACGGCTATATTTCATTTGCTCCCTATATAAATGGTTTGGGGCTTCATTATACACAATGGAAACCACATTCTAAGCCTCCATTCATTAGAGAAACATCAAGGCTCATAGATTAAACTTCTCTCTCTTCATCTTCATGATTTTACATCATTAAAGAGAGAATCTTTGTGAGCAATTCTTTGATTGAGAGTGAGCATACTTCAAGTCATCAATTCTGTCATCTCTCTATTCTACTAGAGCTTCAATTGTACTCCTTTCCTTTCAAGAGGGTTTCTTTGTACACATTTGATCGTTGTAAAAGAATTGTGATCAAGGCTTGAGTTTGTCAAGTCTTGGGTGAGCTTTGTGGATTCAAGGCTCGTGCTTGGTGTGGGAATATCATCAAGTGTTGTACGGGTTTTGATCTTGACCCGGAAGAAGATTGTTGCTAGTGGATTCTAGTACTCTTGCAAGGGACTTCCTCGAAGAGGTGGATGTAGGTTTGAGGGTAGTTTAAATCGAACCATTTAAATCTCATTGTCAAGTATCTCTAACTCAATCTCTTTACTTATTACTCTATAATTGCTTGAGATTGTGTAGTTAGCATCTTCATTGAAATATTGCTTGTCTTGATTAAGTTTTATGATTATGTTTTGTTTAAGTTCCCTATTAATTTTCCAAAATCCTATTCACCCCCTATAGGGTTGTTTTATTGGTTTCAGGCTCTTTATTTGGAATCCAAGATTCAAGAATACTATTTGTTTTGGTATTCTTTTCTTTTTCTACTATATTTAACTCTTTACTTTAATTTATCATTAATATAATTCGTAGGTATAATTTATGTAATATTTTTAAACTTTATAAAACTAAGAAACTATATATAAACCTTCTAAAACTCTACCTAATCAGTATACTTATACATTAGGCCTTAATTTTGATTACTAAAATCTCAAAAGTACTTTAAAATAAAAATATAAAATCTCAAAAATGTAAAATACGAAAATCATACCCTACTTACTAATTCTTTAGTATAATCATTAGCCCGACTTTTGTAAATCTTATAAAATTAAAAAAATCAAATCTTCTTCTTTTAAAGCTCTGCATAATCCAAAAAGACTTCATTTTGGATTACTAACTTCTTAAAAACACTTAAAACAAATAAAATAAAATCTTGCAAATATAAATAAAATCTCGCAAATATAAACAACGAAACTCATGTAATGAATTAATGATTAATATTTTCAAATTAAAAGGTAAGCTTTTCATAGCGTATATTTTTGTTTTTACCTCAAACTTTTAGTTATGCAAAACATCATCCTATTTCTTTTGGTATTTTTTTTCTTTTTAAAGAAATCTTATTTCTCCATAAGCTTTATTGTAACTTTTGTCTTTTTGCACCAATTTTCTTAAAATCGAACATGTTACGCACAATATGAACAAAATATTTAGAACCAACTATATTGGATCTCCAAGAAAAATTAAAATCGATTGAAGAATAATTTGTGAAAAGTTGAGAATAAGTTTGTAGAATAAAAGAGATGAAAAGATAAATTAGTTACAAGAATCTTTTACCCTTCATAAACAACTACAAAAAGAGAGAAGTCTGGGTGGCCCTAGGGTGGTAATGGTATAACCGAAATGTCGGTACTAGATATGAGAGTGTGAGGGTGGTAATATATGCAATTATGCGAGTGATCAGCCATGCTCATTACGATAGTGATAATTGTTGTGGTAGAATTGGAGTGTTGGTAGTGAGATTTGGATTATGAAGTGATAACATATGGCTGTAGCAGTGTTGGCGTGTAGTATGTTGATGCTTGTGGTGGTGATAGTCATAACTAAACGGTGGTAGTGCAAGATGTGATGATTGTTGTTAGAGTTGTCGTAGTGGTAGCACTAAGGTGTTTTGAAATAATATTAATTACATTACAGTACTGATTAATAAGTTACGATCTAAACTGGATTAAACAAGTGATAAACCTAAAAAAACTGAAGATAGAAACATGAAAGTGCACTGACGAGCAAAAGTTATCATATGATGAAGGTAACTGCATTTGTAGTGGCAATGATAGCGCTAATTAAGGTATTTGGAGGTAGTGTTAGTGTAGTATTCATGAACGAGTTACGCCGAGAATCTTATGTAGAAAAGCGATGAACTAAAATAAAAACATAATGACTTTAGGTTAGTTCTACCAGTAATTTCAAAGTGAATAAACTATATCTAGGACTAGAAGCAGTAAATTTTTTTTTCCTAGAATGACTTTTATCTTTCGATTTTGATTTTGGTCCCACATTTTGATTCCTTAAAGTTTCGTTAATTAAGGCAAGACGATATTTTTGTGGTTAATCACTTTCTAGCCCCTGACTACACTAATATAATATTCTAATGGTATTTTCATTAGGTCATGTTAGCAACACTTTAATAAGTTATGCATAGATACAAACACTTTCAATGCTATTTTTCCTTTTTATTATGCACGGGACAAATAACATACACAAAAAAGTTTCTCATGAAGTAAGAATGTGAGTGAATTTGACATTTATACTTATAGGAAGATTGAGGTTCATAAACATCACCGGTAAATAAGTTATAACACTCTTTATTAGATTACACTTACAAAAAATCGAAAGTGATGATATAAATAACTGATTTTTTAATCATATTGGTTCCGAATATATTTTTGATACATACTAACGATTATATCTACAAAGCTCTAAATATTAAATTAAAAAGTTTAAATTCAGTTAAATAGCAGTACGAGATTGTTGTCATATGTCGTCGCGAAACGTTAATGAAAAGGCATCCTAAGTCTATAAGACTTTTAATTGTAACGTTCACATCTTGTTAAACTGACAAAAAATTAGAAGTGATGGTACAAATAATTGACTTTTTTTATCATATTGATTCTGGATATATTATTGATACATACTAACAATTATATCTGCAAAACTCTAAATATTAAATTAAAAAAGTTTAAAGTCAGTTAAATAGTAGTACGAGATTGTTGTCATATGTCATCGCGAAACGTTAATGAAAAGACATCCTAAGTCTATAAGACTTTTAATTATAAGTCTATAAGACTTTTAATTATAACGTTCACATCTTATTAAATTGACAAAAAATCAGAAGTGATGGTATAAATAACTGACTTTTTTATTAATCATATTGGTTTCAGATATATCATTGATACATACTAACGATTATATCTACAAATTTCTAAATATTAAACTAAAAAGTGTAAATTTAGTTAGGTAGTAGTAGAGATTGTTGTCATATGTCGTTGCGAAACGTTAATGAAAAAGCATTTGAGGTCTATAAGACTTTTAATTATAACGTTCACATCTTATTTGTGAGTAAAAATTGATCATATTAAATCACGCATTCTACCTTTGTTGCTAAGGTATTATTTTATAATGCTAATTTTTAAAAATTTTATTCAAAGACAATTTTTTATATAGTAAATTTCTTGGCTGTAGTTCAAACAATAACAATTATAAACAATTTATAAAAAAACACATTATAAAAAATATTTTTAGGAAATTAATAGTTGTAAAATATCTACAAAATAAATATTTATAGATATTTGAGAAATTAAAGAACGCCCCGTGCGTTGCACGGGTCCTTAGCTAGTAATCTATTAATGGCTGTTATATTAGCTTAGAGATTTAGCCCCCACCACCCTCTCCTCTTCTCTTCTCTGGTGTTTGTTTGATCATCACCAGCGGTGGAAACAAATTGTTTCCACCACTTCATCTCTTACATGATTGTTTCCCATTCACGATTTGACATTTATATTTTTTGCATGTTCGTCCGTCACAAAAGATTGCATACAAGTAGAGATGTCAAAGGGCCGGGCTTGGGCCGGCCCAGCCCAAGCCCGTCGGGCCTGCTGTGGGGCCGGGCCGGGGCCGGGCCAATGGGGGCTGCCAACCGGGCCGGGCCGGGCCGGGCCTGCCGAAGGCAAACCCCGGCCCAGTCCAGGCCCAGGCCCTAGGCCCAATAGCTAGGGCCGGGCTTGGGCCGGGCCCGGGCCCTTTTTTTTTTTTTTTTCTTCTTGTTATTCAATTTTAAATTTCATCTCTAGGCAATATTCACAATTTAACGAACCTAATCTTTATCCTTTTATTTCATTATAAGTAATATACATATATATGTATGTATGTATATACATATTTATTTGTTAGCCATTATATTTTTTATTATATGTTAAACATTTTCATACTCTTCTTGATGAGCTTTATTAATAAAATCTTAACACATAACAATTTATATAGAAAAATAATAAATGTATTCATAGGCCCTCCTCCTTTTATCCGGGCTTGGGACCGGCTGCTTGTAAACAAACAGGCGAAGTTACCTATTTTTTTATATATACGAAAAAATATATATCTTGCTTGTAAAAATTTATTTTATATATATGAAAAAAAAGTATATTTTGTGAAAAAATTTATTCTTAAAATTCTAACAATCAAAATAATAATGAATGTCTATCCAAAATATCAGCAATCAAAGATCAAGAAATCTGCAACGTCAACCAAAAGGATCAAAAGAGGAAAATAAAAACAAATTACCTAATCATCCAGAAGTACTTCAATATCCGAGTCACTGCTCTTCCTATCATCAATCGGTTTATCTTGCTCGCGGTATTTCGCATCAAGATAATCCTTCCAACATACACATAGCTCGAGCGACTCGGGGTTAAGACGACTCCTCCTGTCATCCAAAACCCTCCCGCTAGCTGAAAATGCCGACTCTGAAGCAACCGTGGAGGCTTGCACTGGCAGTACATCCCGTGCAATTTGGGATAAAGTTTTATACATGTTTTGATTTTGTTTCCAAAAATTTAACAAATTAAAATTAACCTGTTCTTGCCTTGATAAATCAGAATAATGATCAGTATTTGCATATACACCAATCTCATTAAAAGAGGAAAAAGTATACGAACCTGCCGAATTAGAAGTACCTTCACCTGGTAGTTGTCTTGCTACTAGATGTTCAAAGCCCTGAAGGTATGGCGCATAATACCTCTCAACAGTGGATGATGATGTAGCTCGCCCGCGCACGTCAGCAGAATTACGATAGACGTTGAACAAGTCCTCAAACCTCTTGCTCACTTTTGCTGTGAATGCGGTTGTCTCCTCTGCTGTGTAGCACATTAATTTCGATATCTCTTGTATCGAGGCGTTCACGCCATGCAACTTTAACCTAGGATCTAAACAAGTAGCCACAGTAAAAATAGCAGGCAGTTACTCCAATATTTATTAAATTTTTGATCCATCACTTTTACTATTTCCTTAAAGGGTCCTATATATCTCCATTTTGTTAACATTGTAGCCATCTTGAGAATTTCTATTACAGCGAGAGGAGAGGTGGGATAGTACGTACCAGACAATAAATTGGTAGACGTGTAGAATACCTCCAAAAATTCAGCTAGGTATGTGGCCATCTGCCATTCCTCTTGAGTTGGCAAGCCGGCTGGGAACTGGGTTAGTAGAAAATGCGTATAGACTTCTCGGTATGCCAGAATGTGTAAAAGCATGTGGTATGTAGAGTTCCACCTGTGGACCACATCTGTAACTGCTCTCCTGCGAGGCATATTATATTGAACACACAACGTTTTAAATTGTTGTGTTCTCGGACTCGAGCTATTAACATACGCTGTCATACCCCTCATTTTGAGAAGAATATCTCCTGCAGCAGCTAAACCATCTTGAACAATTAAATTAATAATGTGACAAACACAGCGAACATGAAATAATTCACCGTTAAGTACAGGTTGAAGCGTCTCCTTTAAAGCTGCAACAGCAACTTTATTATTAGAAGCATTATCAAAACTAACACTCATAATCTTATCCTTAATTTTAAATGTGGTGCATGCTTTTAATATAAGAATAGCAATGTTCATTCCATCATGCGGATAAGGGAAGTGCTCGAAAGCGATGATTCTCTTGTGCATAACCCAATCTACATCAATCCAATGAGCGGTCACACAAGAATAACTAACAAAAGTATAAGGAGATTGCCAAATATCAGAAGTAAGACTAACTTTACCTTCAAATTTATCGAAATAATCGATAAGGCGTGCTTTAGCAGCATTGTACTGTCGGAGTGCATCGGATCTAGTTGTGTTTCTATGAACCTTTTTGTACAAAGGTTGAACGTATGTGTTCATATATCTAGAGTGCTTAGGATTATCGGCAAAAGAAAAGGCTTGTTCATCATGAATAACAAATTCAGCGAGACCGTCTCTTTGCTCTCGCTGATTATAAACAAATAACTTACCGTCAAAAGATAACTGCGTTTGGGTAGGTTCGACGTGGCCTTGTCGAGGTGCACACAGAGGGTAATGCCTGTTAAGATGTCCATTACCACTACCAGACGAAAATAATTTAGCGCAGTACTTACATCGAGCTTTTCGGATGCCGTCCACCGTAACTACATCGAAATGATTCCAACACTCGGCTTTCTTTTTTTTCCCCTTTTGGACTTCTGGCTCATTACCGGAGGCATTGCTCGGCCCTTCTTCATCATGACCAGGCATAGGGTTGAGATTATGCCACGGAGTAGTAGCTTCGCCAACCGAGCTGCGTCCTTGACTATAATGCGGGGGGTCTTCATCAGGCGTGTATTCAAAATCTGGAATGTTTTGATTGAACTCCCAATTGGCTTGGGTATCTATCATACAGCCTGTACTCATTCGTCCAGGAACGAATGGTTGTGTTGGTGCTTGGATTGGTGTTTGTGATGGCCGTGGCGCTGGCGCTTGTGCTGGTGGTGGTGCTTGCGATGATGATGATGTTTTTCGTGATGACGATGCACGCCTCATTTTCTTCAATAATCCAGCCATATTTCGAGCTAAACTTTGTAAGAGTAACTAAATACACAAGTATAAGAGTAGTAATAAGAAATAACAATTAAAAGAATGAACGAGTAACAAATATTAGAGAGTTAGTAATTAAAAAGAATTTAGCAAGACTAGTAATTAATAAACAAGAGTACTAATTAGTAAATACTAGTAGTAATTAGCAAGAGTAGTAATTAAAAAGAATTTAGCAAGACTAGTAATTAATAAACAAGAGTACTAATTAGTAAATACTAGTAGTAATTAGCAAGAGTAGTAATTGGAGAGGAAAATAGTAGCAAAGCTTGTAGAAATATAGAATGTTTAGGTAAGAGAGAGTAAGAAGATTGGTGTGAAAAATTAGAGAGAAATGGTGTGAATTTATAGATTTTAGAAACTTCACAAAAGACCAAAATACCCCTACAAACTATCCGTTTATAGTTGTTGGGGAGGGTAAGAGTGTAAAGGAGTTGAAAAATAAGGTTAGACTAAAATACCCCCCAAACTAGCCGTTATATTGCTGTTGGGGGGGTAAAAGTGGAATTTTGGAAAAGGGGTGGAAGAAGGGGGGAAAAACAAAAAAATTCAAACAAGTGGGGCCAAAACCGGGCCAAACCCGGGCCGCATACCGGGCCAGCCCCGGGCCAGATCCGGGCCGCAGACCGGGCCAGCCCCGGGCCAGATCCGGGCCGAAGACCGGGCCGCAGACCGGGCCAGACCCGGGCCAGACCCGGGCCGGGCCAAACCCGTTTTCGGGCCGGGCCGGGCCGGGCTTTTTCACAGCAATGGACGGCCTGGTCCAGGCCCAGGCCCCAGGCCCGCTGTGCTGGGGCCGTTACTGTTCACCGTCGGGGCCGGGCCAGCCCGGGCCAGAACCGGGCCGGGTCGGGCCAGCCCGCGGGCCGCCCGGCCCGTTTGACAACACTACATACAAGTTGAGTCCTTTTTTGTCGTTCTGGTAGATGCATAACAGTGGAACAGGAACCATGAGTAGGGTGCGCTTTTGCAAAATTGACACTGAAGCAATGACCTTTGTTAGATGTTATTTCAGAAAATTGTTTGGGCATTGGCTACTTCAAGGCACTTTATACTTGTAATAATAATTGGCACCTACTGCTGTGCAGTGGTAACTTGTTACACTGCTTGCAAGTATCCCCTTTCACATATATTGCCACTGGATGTTTGAAAACTTTTAAGTTCTTTTATGAATGAAAACAAGAACAAAAACTGTCCGATAATTCGTGGTCATAAGTTCTAATTTCAACTCTGTATGAACTTGGAAATACCACTTAGATTCAGCTGAAAGGCGCATGCTTCCCGTAGTCACAGTCAGATGGACTTCAACAGTTCAGGGTTTTAGCTTCTCCAAGCATATCAGCTCATAGTTGAACTTGTGGGGTTAAGGGAACGACTCAGGATTGAAAGTTTCATCTTGTTCTTGCAGGATCCATTCACCTCGTGGGCATTGGAGAGTTGGAGGTTGACACTCATCACGGTCAGCTGCTAAATGTCTTACCTCTTTGTCTTGAAGTAGTGGTCAGTCAGATTACTTAATTTGAAGTGTTACAGCTGATTGTGCAAACTTCCAACTGGAATTAGTTAAGGCAAGTGAGGTTCTGATTTTCTTGCTTTCATTAGCTGAAAATCAAAGAAGATCAACCCGATTCCGATATATAATTGAAGCCTACTACTTATCCTCATAAAGGAAACACCTAGATAGGACAAGCATAAAGACCCCATCTGGACTTTTAGGAGGCATTGAGTGCCACGGTGGAGTTGAGCTTTTGATTGGTCAAAACGTATTAATTTTCGGGAGGCATAGAGTGCCACAGGAGGGTTGAGCTTTTGATTGGTCAACATTTTTCAGTTCTAGATGTGTGTTTAAAAATCACAATTTCAAGCCTATTACGACTGATACTTTACCTTAGGTGCTTGTAAATTCACATCAGTTGATTCATTTTGTTTTTTTGGTAAATAAAATGCGAGTACCATGTGTCAGCTAGTCATCTACTTTCCAAGAAACTTACTGCGTTACTCTCAACTATGATCCCCTGCGTAAACGAGCCCACCTATAGCTAAAGAGGGCTCTAGCAAATGTTAATCAATGTATCTAGATGGCTTCCGTCTTTTAGAATACGCGTTTCCTCCCAGGTTCTGGCCTATATATTAGTGTGCTGTCCCCAGGCTCGTTGTTATCTTTGTTTAGAGGGCAGCAACCCTCTCCTCCTCCTCCTCCTCTTTTCCCCCATTTTTTCGTGATAAGAAATTCTATCCTGCTAATCTGAAAATTGCCTCTCATCTTTTTCCATATAATACACCATATCTCTGTAGATCGTTTTGATTGTTCTTCATTTATCTCTCTCTCTCTCTCTCTCTCTCTTGTTATATGCCAAAACTGATGCAACCTGCTTGAGTTTCTCAATTCATTTTTCTCTCTGTGTTTCTTCTACAGAGTCTCTTTTTCTTACCCCTTTGAGTTTCCATCCTCAATTCTCCTTCTTGTAAAAGGTTTCGGTTCTCATTTCTGTATTTGCTTCTCTAAAGATCATTGATTCATCGATGGAAATCAAATCCTGCGCCCCTTCCTCAAGATATCTTGCAAGCCTTCCTCCTAAAAGGGGCCTGATCAAAGCTAGGATATTTGAGAGCTTGGCTGCTACAATAGTCATCATGATTGCAAAAGCAGGGAAAGCAATCTGTAGGATCAGAAGAGATGCTGGAGATGAAGTAAGCTTAGTCCTTGCAAAGCCCACCACCAAGCCCATACAATTCACATAAATACTTGTAATTCTTAGGAGGCCACTGCCTTCTCAATTCAGAAAACTGGGCAGTTTCAGTTCCTCCCGTCGTGTTCGTAAACAAGGCCGTAAACTGATGTTGTGTACTTGGGGTTTTGAACCTCAGTTGTCTCCACCTTTACATGAGTATTTAATTCTGTGCAATTCATGTTTTTCGCCGTACCGTACACTAAAAGCTGATTGGATCATGTTACATGTTAACTTCCGAATTAGGACAGGCATGTCCTAGGCTTGTGATCCACTGTCCACTTCTTTATTCTACAAGTTATCATCAGCAAATAATCTTTCACTAGAATGGCACTTGCCCGCTCACATAATTTTATCCGAAGTGTGATGAGTATCTCCATTTTTGTCGATTTCAGATGTATCCAACATACATATTCATCACTAGTTTATATAAATTAGTATGAGTTTCGGGGTACTAGTTAATTACCGATGTCTTTTCCCTGACAACGGGCAATTTTGATTCATATATCCTGCTTGACTCTGATATACTATGCACGTTGATTGATAGTTGAGAAAGATAGGGGAGGCCGTCAAGTCCCCATGAATCTTGTTTAGAAGAGAATTTTCAATTTGGCGAGACTTTGCCACGTAGTGCATTAAAGCATTATAAATGGGGAGATAGTTCTAAAATCTTGCTTTCTACATCATAGACAACTCTTGGTAGCTCTATTCTTAAACTTTGTCTGCCATGTAGCATTCAATGCCTTTTAACTTTTTGATAGAAGTGACCCACACATCAGCACATTGTGGTTCAACAAATTCGGCTGATGTTTTATTCTTTCTCGCATTATCTAAATTGAATGAGATCCCCACACCTTCTATTTTTGTGTTTGTGTTGGTTTCTTGGAATTGAAATGCTTATCTGGTGCAGTGGATTTTTCTTGGAAAAATGATGATCATTTTGTCCTCAAGTTCTAATCCATCTTCTTCAATATTTTGCTGATTTTTATTTGCCATATATATGAATGCATCATCAATTATGAAAACTAGATTTTTCTTGAAGATCGGTGAACCCTTCTAGTTCATCATCCCTCATCCTGGTTGTATATGACTTGCGCTACCTTTATGGTCGTGAGTACTATCCTCCCCCTCCTCCTTCCCTACTTCCCAACTCATGAACCTCTCTCGTTCTCTCCCACCTGCAAGTTGGTGAGGGAAGATGGGCGGAGCTCGATCAGTGTGAGGTCTTTGGTATGACCGTATAGATAATTTACCAGCCAAACTAGTTGCCAAATAAAAAGGACAGGATAACATATATGTCTTTAAATACTGATGTGATCAATTGCTTCTTGAGTGACGTTGGCTTTTAGTATTTTGTTGTTTGAAGTGGTCTGTAGCTACCATCAAAGCATTATTCAAATGATGCTTAATAAATACGCTCAAAAGTAGCAGTCAAGAATTTGCATGAGGGCGTATAGCCACTTGACGCGTTGGCTCTAACAACACAGTCCCCACACGTCTATTTTTATCAACAAAAGGTGCAATGGTGAAAGGAATGTTGGTTGGAGAAATTGCATTTAAAGTATGATATGAGAAGAATGTGGGCAAGGTTGTGATGACAGTTCCAAATAATCCCTTTATCATGACAAAATGATACCAATGAAACCATTTGTGTTTAGAAAATCTATTACTTCTCTCAGCCGAGCGATGATATACCATGTAGTGGCAAGACGAAGCCTTCGAATAGATTCTGAAAGACTCTTTGTGATGATCTGCAGAGTGAACTGAACAACTTTTGTACTTAAGGACGAACATGCACATTGTTCATGTTGCAGAAGGGAATTACCCCTTGTAACAATCTCTACATGACTGTAGAAAATGGATTCCTCTTTTTTATCATGTTGCTTAGTTCATTTTGGTCAAGTGGAATTGGAGCTTGAATGCTTACTCTTTCCTCCCAATTCATTGACCTGATGAGCACTTGAGATATGAAAGTTGAATAATCGTACGTGGTACAAGACTTGGTCTTTGACAGCTCAAGCATTTGGATTTAGCTGGACTAAAGTTTCAGTGCTTTATCCTTTTTTCTTGTAAGGGTCGGTTCACCATAAAGGTTCTTGAAGCAATAAGGTCAACTGCTAGCATTTATCAGGTAGTTCTGTAAAAACTCCTGGTTTCCAGCTGAGGATAAGATTTCGACTTTTACTGCTATCAGGCATCTCATAGTTCGAAAGCTGTTATCGAAGCTTCTCTTCTTTTATCTCTATAGTCACAATAAGTCGAAACATTGTTTGATTGGTGTCTGATACGTAATACAGTACTGTATGGAGTTATATATATGTTCTATGCGTAGCAGTATCCTTCCTTATGTACCTAGAGTACTCACGTTGAGCATTCAAAGGAAGATTATGTGAAACATTAATTTATTTAAATGGTGGCGTATACAAAACAATGCATTTTATCTGAATTCCTATATAGCGCCGTTCTATGAAACCACACGCGCGCGCGCACAGTTACAAACTACAAATATGAAAATGGACTTGAGCTTAATATATGAAGGAAATGGAGAAGAAAAATGCTTAGGAGGTCTCTGTACTCGGTGATCTTGACATGTCTTGACGTGTTACAATTTAAAACTTAATGGTGTCACCCTTTTCCTTTAAAACTGGAAAATGAAATGACATACAGTTAGATGACACAAGAACAATGTATAATCCCTCCCCCACCATTCCCCACCCAGCCTAAAGGAGGCAGAAAGAAAAGAAAACAATTATCAGATTTTGGGACTCTAGTTGTTTGGGGTCCCGTGTGATATGTTAGCAGTTGATGGGTAGGCCTAAGACAGTAATAAACCACACTGGCCAATGTCAACGAAGGAAGCTCCACCCTACAGAGCCACCTTTCAGGAGCTCTCATATATCCTCATAGCTTAAGGACAATAATTGAGACCCCAAATTGGCTTTTTGAAACTGTAGCCCTAGGTGCTTAAATCCTTGGAACGAGGATGGTAGCACTCCACGTGAAAGGAGCCAATAACAATTTCTTTTTAATTTTGGGGCCGGGCGGGCTGGAGGGTGGACGCAATCAATTTCCAAGAATTAGTACAAAAATGAAAATTACCAGAACTAGTACCAAAGACAAATACGTTGACAAGATTATTAGAAAATGCATAAACTGTATGCAAATCATGTTTTTTGTTTCGTATGTTATAATCATTTGTATTTCAGTCAACATATACGTTCAACTAGTCTAGAATAGAAAATGAACTACCATTGCTTTATATAATTGATATGAAATTCTTTATCGCTTCACGCTTACAAAAAAAAATTACTTTTCTCAATATTGTTACGAAGTCTTTTCATTGAGGTAAACTGGTAGCAAGACTTGATATGTTTTGGCTACAAGCCCATTACTATCTTCGGTAATTTATGTAATTTACAGAGGCTTAGAGGAATTTCATTTGATGTTTTTGGTAATATTGTGAAGTTTTAGGTTTTAGTGAAAGAAAGGAGGAAAGGTTAAAGGTGGAGGGGTACCAAAAAGAAGTAAACGTCAACATGTGATGAACCTTTCTTAAGTCACGACCTATATGCAAAATGAATCCATGCCAGCCCTCGTCTCCTTCAGCCACTGGCTCCTTGATCGACGAATGGAGCACTGTAGTTTGGCTTGGAAAAGAGGCGGTAAGCTTGTTTGATGTTGTTGCCTTGTGTCAAGCCATGTCATTGTAGAGTTGCAAGTCAGTTTTTTGCTAAAGCATTTGGCAGTATAAAAGATGCCCGAAGCCCCTTTGTTTTCAGTGTTGTTACTCTTATCCACAACAGATTGCAAGTGAGTAGGCTAATCCAAATGGAGAAACTTTAAGAACCTCATATGTTAGCATTCAAAACCTCGTTAAACTATTGACCCCAGACCATTTAGTATTAGGTGCAGAGACTTCCTATATGATTAGATGGCTAAAGCAAAAATATTTTCATTAATTGGGAGGGATCGCATCAAAATCTGATGGGGTTACTTAAAGAGGTAGACCAAATGACCGTCCTTGTAGAATTCTAGAAGTCTAGCCAGAGTAGGAACTGATAGAATGACCAGGGCTCAACCACATGCACTATATGAAATCAGAATTCAGAAAAGAGCTGTAGAACAAAGAAGTAAGGGGAGGAAAGGCAGGGCAGACTTTGAACCATATCCTATAAGTAAAGTTTAAGATGCAATATTAATTGAGGAGGGTTTTTGGTGGAAATATATCTTAGAAGAAGAAAAAAAATGAAATTTTAGGTTTAATGCGGAGAATTAAGTATCGTAATTTTGAGCGGGCCAGTGTAATTTTGAGTTTTGAACCAAACTGTGTGCACTAGTTTTGTGGCGTGGGCTAGTCAGTGTCTAGGTGGCTCTTGGCCGGAGGGAGGAGTGGGGTCGGAGGGGATCATAAGAGGATACTATATGCAGATTAGAACATATCGAACTTATACAAAGGTTGTGTTTGGCGATAAGGATAAGGATTCGGGATAGGACATGATAAGGGCGGATAAGGTCGGACAACCTATACCGTCGAATAAAACCGGATAAGTAAAAAAATCTTATCCAGTGTTTGGACCAAGTCCGGATTATAAGTCAGAGATGCAATTTAGAAAGTAATATATATCTATGTATGCATGTATGTGTGTGTGTGTACACACACACACACACACACACACACACACACACACACACATATATATATATATATATATTTATATACATGTACATATACATGTATGTACATATATGTGTACATATACATATATGTATTTATGTACATGAATGTATGTATATATATATATGTATGTATGTATGTATATATACACACACATATATGTTTACATGTACATTTATGTATATATATATATACACATATATTTTACAGGGAGCTGATTCGTTGATAGTGCTAGCAAAATAAGAGATTTTGCTAGCGCGATCTAGCCGTCCATCCGATGGCTCAGATTTTTTTTTTCAAAAGCTGTCAGGCTTCTGCTACACTGTCTAGCATACAAGATTTTTTACGAAATTGCCCCCCTCCTACGTCCTCTACTCTGTATGGCATACAATTTTTTTGTCCAAGCATGCGCTAGTCAAAAGTCGTCCGCTACACTATGTAGCGGATAACTTTTTGACTGACACACATCCATTAATTTCTATACCTTCATTTCGGCACACGTCAAAGTTTTTGCCAATGTTGTTTGCTATACAGTATCGCAGACAATATTGCCTATTCCCAAAAGATTCTCAGGTCTTTCAGTACAATTTTCTTCTCCTTCAGACTCACTTGCTTCCATTTTCAGCTCTCTTCAAGTTTCGAGTAACACTTATTTCAAGCTTCACTCAAACAAGGTAAGTTTATGAATGATGAAGTTTTCTTTATGGATTGACTGATATAAAGACTAATTTTTTTTGGACAAAAAAGTATAGATTTTTTATGATGTTCTAGAAATTTGTCACTCTATTCATCAATTTGTGATGTTCTAGAAATTTGTTAACTTTAAACAAATTCGACTTTTTTTAGGTTCGCTAAATTCAAAAAATTTATCCTATTTAAATTCGACATAAATTGAGATATGTTTGTTGCATTTTGGCATGATGAATTTGTCTATTTATCTTAGTAATTTTAATTTGTTATGTTCAATAAATTAATAATTGCTAAAAGTTGGAGACACTTTTGAGATTATGTATATGGTATATTTGTCATCTGTCTATTCGCCAAGGTAATTTTGATATAATATTTTCAATTTAAAATGTCATTTGATTGTTAAGCGTATTCTATTTCTACATAGGTCTTGTTTCACAATGTCTGATTTCGTGTCGAGCTCCAACACCCTCGTAGATGCTAGTGATCCGTATCTAGGATGAATGTTTCAAACATTGGAAGAAGCTGAAGAATGTTTTCGAGCGTATTCATTGAGGGTTGGTTTTGGCATTAGAATAAAGATTACAAGAACAAGCAACGTAACAAAAAATATATGCTCTCGCTTATACGAGTGTCATAGGGGCAGAAACCCACAGCAAAATGAGACACACGTAGGCAATGATGACAATGATGACGAAATAGGATATTCGCGTAGAAGACGGGACTGCTTTGCACGCACAAATTGCCAGGTCAAGATGTTCGTAAGCTATAAACCCAAGCAAGATCATTGGCTTATTACCAGCCTGGAACTGGCACACAATCACCCGTTAGTAACCCCTTTTAAGGTGAGTCAGATGCATCAACACAAGAAGATGGGTAAGGTCGCAAGGAGCCTAATTCACACAATGAGCAATGCGCGGCTAGGACCTACCGACATGATTAATGTTCTTGCTGAACAGGCTGGGGGAATTCAAAATTTAAACTTTAACACGACAGACGTTCGTAACGCGGTCCGAACCCATAGACGAGCCGCGTATGACCTCAATGATGCTCAATCCACAATGAGCCTATTGAAACGGATGCAGATAGAAGACCCGTAGTTTACCTTCGATTATAAACTTGACGATGAGCATCGAGTTAGTACAATTTTTTGGGTCGACGGTCGTTCGAGGCTAGCTTATAAGCATTTTGGGGATGTCGTGACTTTCGACACCACATACCGTACCAACAAGTACTCGATGTCGTTCGCTCCTTTCACGGGCGTCAATCATCATTATCACTCCATCCTGTTCGGGTTTGCCTTGTTAAGGGACGAGAGCGAGAGTTCTTTTGAATGGTTGTTTAGGGCGTGGCTGGAAGCCATGAACTTCAAAGCACCGAAAGTTATCATCACCGATCAAGATTTGGCAATGAAGAAGGCTATTGCTACCGTCTTCCCAGATACTCGACACAACTTGTGCACTTGGCACATAAGCAACAAATACCCTGAACGTTTGCATCACATGTATGCAAAGTATCCAGACTTTAAACAGGATTTTGAAAAGTGTGTTAATAAGTCGTTAACGATTGAGGAATTTGAGGAGAGGTGGGAAAAGCTTGTTGAGGATTACTCATTGCAAGACAACGAGTGGCTCCAGCACTTGTACGAGCTCAAAGAGCAATGGATTGGCGTTTACACGAGGAGGTATTTTTCTACGGGCATGAAAACGACGGGCAGGAGTGAATCTATGAATGCCACGTTCGATAGTTATGTGGGTACAACTACCAATTTGAAGAGTTTCGTCACATCCGCACAAAAAGCGGTTGCCTCGTTATTCGTGAAAGAAAGGGCTGCAGACTTTGCAAGCACGTACAAACAAAGGAGAAGGTTGCTTGAGACCCCGCTGGAGCTGAACGGTGCAAAAGTCTATACGAAGGAGATTTTCCTACTGTACCAATGTTTGAGTTACTTAACATTTGCTATACCAAGTAGAGCTGCGAAAATTGGGACGATACAGTATAAACAAGGTGGCAGAAAAGTCTACGCGTGAGTACAAGGTTTATTCGCTCGTGAATGACCTCGTCCCTGAGAAGCTGCGCAGAATGTATACGGTGAGCCACGACACATTGACGGATTCGGTGACATGTGTTTGCAAGAAGTTTGAGTTCCATGGCATCCTGTGTAGACACATTCTGCGGTTTTTCACCCAGAAGAATATCAGGACAATCCCCGATAAATATGTCCTGCCACGGTGGACGAAAGGTGCAAACAGGTTGCATGGTACCATTGCCTTTCTGGAGCATCCGTATACTGACTTTGAAGAATCAGAGACGTTGCGGTATAATCATCTGGTGACAATGTTTACCCGTTTGTCCATAAAGGGTGCTGCTACAATGACTGGATATAAACATCTCCTCGAGGTAGCTCAGCAGCAAGAGCCCATCGTCGACCAGTTTGAAGCAGCTTCAGTAGCAATGCGGTTGACACCGAGCCTACAACGGGATCAGAAGATGATGAGCCGGGGGAGGAAGATGACAATGATATCCGGCCTTTGGATCCAATTATATCACAAACGAAAGGCCGCAAGAGATCTACGCGGATGAAGAGCTCTATTGAACAGACAACTCAACCTAAAAAGCTGAGAAGGTGTGCATTGTGCAACAAAATGACCAACCATGACAAGCGGAACCATTACAAGGCACTGGGGATAAGTCCAGGGGGTTTGCAAAACAAGGAAGAAGAAGATGCAGTGGACCTTTAATTTTTTGTATAAGCCATCAAGTCTGTTTGACATGTGTAATGATTTTTTGTAATTTTTTTTTCTAATAATCTTTCGATCGAAGACTGGAATTTTACCGAAGTCTGGAATTTTATTTCTGATGGACCTCTATGAGAGCCATCAAATCTAAGTTTAAGTTTTTCTTGCCAGTAAGATACATAGTGTAGCGGACATCACTTTCGTCCGCTACACAATGTAGCGGACGGCTCTGCACAAAAAAACTTTTGTGTTCTTTGTGTCCGCTGTGCAGTTTAAAACTCCAACACGTTGCTAAAAATAAATATTAATTAGATCGGCCATTCTTCTTTCTCCTGTCTCTCTATCTATCTCGAACATCTCACTCACCTGCAACCCCCTTTACGACGACCGACATCGCCGGCGACACCACCGTCCTCCCCCCGACGCCGCGCCACCTCTGGCTGTAGATCCGTCCTGATGACTTCTGCTTCGGTGAATGGGGAAGTTTCAGTCGGCAGACACTTCTTCAAGGTCATGATGCTGGGTTTTCATACAGAACTTGTAGGCCATCCCTCTTTCTCTGTGTTTTTGTGTGTTAAAAGTTTTATCTTTAGTTAAAAACTTACATGTCTTACTGTATTATGAATATGTTAGGCCATACTGGTAGCCTTTTGCAGATTTCTTACCACAATGAGACCAAATGAAGCAACTTTAACCAGCCGCAAGGGGTCATGGCTTGTTAAAATCAAGAAGAAGCGCGGCCAAGAGGAAATTTGTTTCAAAGAGGGTTGGAACAAAATCGTGCAGCAGCATGACTTCCATTTAGGGGAATTTTTAATTTTTGAACACATGGGGCATATGCGTTTTCAAGTGATGGTGTTTGATCAAAGCACTTATGAAAAAGCTTTTCCCCAATGTTGAACTCTGAGCCCTAATTTTGTGTTATTTGAATTTCTTTTGTGTTATTTGAACATTGATGATAATTTTAGGTTCTTAATTGTGCATTTGAGAATTGTGATTATTGATTGTTGATTTTAGGTTGTTAATTGTAGAATTTTGATTGGTAATCGGGCATTTGAGATATTGAGAATGTTGATTCTGTCGCTAAAACATATGTTCCGTCGCTACAACATTTCCCCCCATGTTATGTCTGCTGCACTGTGTAGCGGACGACGTACGAGTAACTCTTAGAAAATTTTTATTTTAAACATGTCCGCTACACTGTGTAGCGGACGGCCCAGCAGTGACTCTAACCCTCGACACTTAGAAAATTTTTGGCTTTCAACATGTCCGCTACATTGTGTAGCGGATGGCCCAACAGTAACTCTCATCCTCAACACTTAGAAAATTTTTGGCTTTCAACATGTCCGCTACACTGTGTAGCGGACGGCCCAGCAGTGACTCTGACCTTCAACACTTAGAAAAATTTTGTCTTTCAACATGTCT
The DNA here is from genome assembly GCA_033070095.1 of Escallonia herrerae. Classification (NCBI taxonomy): domain Eukaryota; kingdom Viridiplantae; phylum Streptophyta; class Magnoliopsida; order Escalloniales; family Escalloniaceae; genus Escallonia; species Escallonia herrerae. Next base: position 65,644 of record JAVXUP010001768.1, on the reverse strand, counting down.
TCTATATTGTATAGCGGACGGCCCAATAGTAACTCTCACCCTCAACACTTAAATTTTTTTTGGCTTTCAACATGTCCGCTACACTGTGTAGCGGACGACCCAGTAGTAACTCTCAACCTCAACACTTAAAATTTTTTGGCTTTCACATGTCCGCTACACTGTGTAGCGGACGGCCCAGCAATGACTCTGACCCTCAACACTTAGAAAAATTTTGGCTTTCAACATGTCCGCTACACTGTGTAGCGGATGGCCCAGCAGTGATTATGACTTTCAACACTTAGAAAAATTTTATCTTTCAAGATGTCCGCTACACAGTGTAGCAGACGGCCCGACAGTAACTCTCACCCCAACACTTAGAAAAAATTTGGCAATCTACACGTCCGCTACACTATGTAGCGGACGGTGCAACACAACAACATTTACAGGACTTTCCCCCATTTTATTTCCCACCATTCAATCATAATGAGAGAAAAAAAATCTAAATATATACGTCAACTCAAAGCAAATCTAATCAAATCAACCCAAATCAAATGTCGACTGATTTCAACACAAATCAGTCAAATCAACCCAAATCAAAATCAGTCAAATCAACTGATTTCAACACAAATCAGTCAAATCAACTGATCTCAACACAAATCAACTGATCTCAACACAAATCAAATCAAACCAATGACAACTTTCATAAAAATAATCAAGATTTATTAAAAAAAACTAATTTGAATGTTACAATGTCAACTGGGGTCCTCATCTTCAGCAATATTCTCATCCTTAGACGGATTTTCAATAAACCTAACCGCTCTAGGCCGGCCTTTCATAATTTGCCAAGTTATCCTATATCTAAAGCCTTCTACGCATTCTTCGCTCCAGACAGCCGCCTTGAGGCTCTCAGACCGACAAATGTAATCCATGTACATGCAGAGGAAAACGCCGCAGTCCGAAGTATTACGTTGCTTGGGCCTCTTCTTCTTCAATCGGAATAGGAGCTTTGGCCGTGCCGGTACTACTACATCACGGATATTGTGGACCATGGCACAAAATAGATTCTGCGAGAAATAGAAAACGGCGTAAGACACGAGTTAACATTTACAATTGGCAAGTTACAATAAGCATTAAACAACAATCCAAAGATTACCATAGCATCCAACTGGGCTTTGTACATCCGCAACACAGCATGTGGACTGTATCGTCGTGGAGACTGTCGATGACTGATACAGTCTTCGTTGTTGGTTCATAGCAAACAAGTACCAGTGGCTTTCCCCTAAAAATGGGATTAGAAACACGTCGGCAACCCTTGCGCTCACTGGACTATCCCTAGTAAGATACGCTCGTAGGTTAGAAGACGGTCTCCACTGGCTCAATCTTTTCTTCCCCCTAGCCTCGACCCACTTCTGCCATTCAGATACTAGGAGGCTATGAAAAAAAGCATCCACCAAAAAAATGCACGGATACTCGTCCAGCCGCTCCCGACCCCTTTCTTTCAGAATCTCCACGTAGGTCGAGATGACACCGTTGTCTAACCAATCTCTCAGAGCCAGGGAGGCCATTTCTGCCCACGAGCAATAGTAATCCATGCCATTCGGGTGATTCACACTATACAACGCTTTGTCTTGGGAGGCCCCACTAAAATAACGCTTTCAGATTTTTGGCATTTATGCGGCTTTAGGGGCTTCAATGGATGCCCTTTGCGATATTGCCCTCGGGGTTCGACCGGGGGATATTGCTCATCTCTAGGGGGTCAACTGGGGGATATTGCCCTCCAGAGGGGGTCGACCGGGGGATATTGCCCTCTGGAGGTTCCAGATGGTCCCGCCCACGGGACAATGGGCAGTGTCTCGGAGAGACTGATGTTTCTGAAACCCCAGTCTTGCGTGACTTGACTCTGAGAAAGGGGTTGGGGTCCAAAAGCAAAGAGAAGGAGGGTGCACTGTACTCTTCCCACGACGCTTGAGCCTGTCCCATGGTGCTTGGCAGTCCCCAATCACCACCCATTCCCACTACAGAGGGACCACCAATCCCTGGCTCACACCCGAAGTCTGTCCTGAGGGATCACCGTATCCCTCATGTACATAAAGGGGCTGCCACCCCGGATAACCCATTCTTGGGCTGACGCCCGAAGGCTGTCCGATGCTTGGTGCAAAAAATTCCCGCAGCCAACGCCAACGCATTAGCCTGTTGGCGAAGCTCCTCGCCCATTGCATCCACCAGATCCTTCTGCTCGCTCAACTTCTGGAAGAAGGCGAACGAGGCATTAACCTACATCCAAAGAGATAATAAATAAGTAACTTCATACACACACTTAGAATCATCAAGTTCAATTAAAAGCACTGGTTGGGCAACTTACCAGATTGTATGCCATCTGCTCATCGATCTGACCCCTAGGGTGGTACTTCTCCCCGCGTTCAAACCTTACTAGGGCTACTCTCCTCCGGGTGATGCGGTAGTACCACTCATTGTACTGTTCGATGCTGATCACGGGGTCAGGCTCCGACACAATGGCCGCCAGCGTGTCCTGCCAGGAATTCCAAACCTCAATTTCTCGTGCGCACAAGTCGTGCGCATTCGCCTTGCCAAACCGTCTAACACCCGGTGGGTTCCTGTTAAGCCTCATATCCGGCGCATCGGCTGGCAACCCCTGCAGGCACTCAAAATGGCGCATTGCGTGATCTGGCAGCTGCCACTCTGCGACCTCGAAGTGGATCAGGGGTGTGCGTTGCAACCCGGAGAGCGTGAAGACGAACGACTCTCCCACCCGTCGCGCCAAACGTTTGTACGGTGCCCATCGCATCTGGCCCGGAGATAGCGAGTCGAGCTCCCCCCGATAGTACGTAATGTTGTGATGAGGATCGTCTCTCCTCGGGTAGTGGCTGTCCTTCCGGCTGTACTCCCAGGCGCACAACCGAGGCCACACATTATCGGTTCCGTCCCTACGCCTGGGTGCGCCGGTAGCAAGGTGTTCATAAGACCACACCTGAGAGCAAAGACAAATTAAATAAAGTATCGTCAAAATTTATTGTCGATTCAACAAAAAAAATTAAGGGCGTAATCAAGATTTGTATGATATACCTGCAATAGCGAGAGACATGCACATATAGCTTTGGAGTCGGGCCTCGTTGCCTTGTGCAATGCTCGGTACAGGTACGCAAGAGTTGCTGCACCCCAGGCATAATCCCTAACCTCCGCAGGTTACCCAACAACGGTAAATATTTGACGCTGACCGTATTCTTCGACGTTGTTGGGAATAAAATTGCCCCCATCACCCACAAGAGGAAAGCTTGTGTGTACAGCACAAGCATCTCATCCGTGTAGTTTTCTGGCAGAACCTTGTAGGTATCTACCAACCACTTCAACTTGATACCACCAGTGCTAAATTGATCCTGGGGTATCGAAGTAAAGAAGTCCCTAGCGGTTCTCTTATTCGTTGCTTCCGACGGAGGAGCAATTACCGGCCGTCCCGTCACCGGTAACCCTAAGATGAACCCTACATCTTCTAGGGTAATTGTCATCTCTCCGAGAGGGAAGTGAAACGTATTCGTTTCACTTCTCCACCTTTCAACAAGGGCACCTATTAAGTGCCGGTCAAGGTGTTGAAAGATCTGCCCATGCGTGAAAATCCCAAACCCAATCCCACGCAGTAATCTTTTTTGGTATTTGTTCAATTTCCAGGCTTTAAAATTATCAGATACTTCTACTGTGTTGAGAAGTGCTCTTTCCTACGAATTAATAAATACAATTTAAGCAAAACAAACGGTATACAACGTTCGTAAGAATAAGAAAGTTGATAAAATAAGTATCTTACTCCACCATCCCATATGAGCGTACTGATATGGTTTGCTTGGTCGTATAATACGGAGGGATCTTCTGGTCCAGGGTTAAAATCCATTTTTTGCAACTGAAATTATGAAAAAACGGCAAGGTTGGAAGCTTTTATCAAACGCTCGTGAACATACAACGCTAGCACATGCATAATACATACAACGCTAGCATGTGCTCACATAAGTTTGCATACTGTATACACACACACACACACACACATAAATATACATATACATACATACACGGAATCTGATTTTGCAACTGAAATCACATGAACAAATAATACGCAATACGCAATACACATATATATAGCAAAATCTCCTATTTTGCTAGCGCTATCAATGGATCAGCTATATATATATATATATATATATATATATATATATATATATATATATATATATATAAATTGACAAACGCTAGCACATGCTCAGTAAATATTCAAAACCATACATAAGCCGCAGTATGAGTATAACAACTCTAGAATATGAAGAAATGAATGATTGGTTTATGAACTTACATGATTGATGAGACGATTAAAGGATATCTTGGGAAGAAATTGCGCAAATCTGCTTGCCAACGCTGCTAGAAAAATTTGTGAGAAGAAAGAATGAATAAGAGTTTCGAAGTTAGGTTTGAGTGTAATTATATGTTCCATTCACACCGTAACATGGCATAGCGGACATTTTTTATTTTATATTTATGTAAAGCTTGTCCTTTACACAGTATCGCGGACAAGCTTTAAACATAAATTAACAGTCGTAACAGTCGTGGGGCGACAGAACTGATGTGACAACTGTCAGAGGGGATGTGGATGACTTGACATGTGGCAGTCAAAAAGTTGTCTGCTACACAGTGTGGTGGACGACTTTTTGACTACCACATGTTAGGACAAAAAAGTTGTCTGCCGTACAGAGTAGCGGATGGAAGAGGGGGGCAATTTCGTAAAAAATTCCGTCCGCTAGACAGTGTAGCAGACGTCTGACAGCTTTTGAAAAAAAAAAGATCTGGACCGTCCATTTTGAAAGGATGGACGGGTAGATCGCGTTATCAAAATCTCCTATTTTACTAACGCTATCAACGCATCAGCTCTCATATCTATATACATATATATATGTATGTATATATGTGTATATATATATATATAGGGGGCCGATCCACACCCACCGGTGGAGAAATAACAATTTCTCCACCGAATCGCAGGTAAGAGCAGCGGTTGGGCCACGTGGACGAAAAAGGCGAAAAAGGTGTATGGCCACTGCATTAATGGCGAAAATGGCACGAGAAATGGTGAGAAAAATGGTGAGAAAATGGCAAGAAGGAGAAAAAGGACACCAACCGCATGCACAACCAGCGGTTGGCATTAATATGCCCTGCCACGTGCCGTCCCCCACCCCAGCCACGTGGCCCAACCCCATGGCCCCTGCCACGTGGCGTCCCCTCCCCACGCCACGTGGCCCAACAGCATGGACAACCGGCGGTTGGGGCGACGACCCTGCCACGTGGCATCCCCTCCCCCTGCCACGTGGCCCAACCGCATGAACAACCAGCGGTTGGGGCGATGGCCCTGCCACGTGGCGTCACCTCCCCCTGCCACGTGGCCCAACCGCATGAACAACCAGCGGTTGGGGCGATGGCCCTGCCACGTGGCGTCCTCTCCCCCTGCCACGTGGCCCAACCGCTCATACCACCCGCGGTTGGTCCTCCCCTGCCACGTGGCCTCCCCTGCCCCTGCCACGTGGCGTCCCCCGGGTGATGCCCCACCTGGTGTCCTTCCCTCGATGCCACGTGTCGTCCTTCCCTCCCCCATGATGCCCCCCACGTGGTGTCCTTCTGCCGAAATTTTTTTTTTTGCCGCAGCCTTTGACCGCATAAACAACCACCCTTCCTCACTTTTTTCTGTCTTTTTTCTTCTCTCTTCCTCACTTTTCTCTCTTTATAATCCCCTCCCCCGAACCCTTCTTCTGCACTCTGTCGTCTTTTACCAACTTCCTTCGTACTTCATATCACACCTACATAATCTCCATAACAATACAAACCAAAAAATTTTACGCTAGAAGATCGGTGGATAACCGCTAGAAGATCGGTAGATTTTTCTTTAAATACATCAAGTCACAACAAGTAAGTATTTTGAATTTCCTTATAATTCAATGTTAGGTTTATACAAATCAGCGTATTACATTTATAGATTCCAAAATAGCAATTTTTTAGGGCGCCAAATATAAACAGTTTTTCACGAATTTATAAAAAATAGCTAGAGCTAGATTTTGCCAAAATGCAAAAAAGAGACCCTAGTTATTCTTAAAGGATCTGTCTCAGGTTAAAATTTCAGATTTTTCCAAAGACTGGAAAGGGGTTAACTGATACGGGGAACCTTGTAACTCTGCAGTGTATTTTAAAATATCAAGCTAGCGCGATTTCGCGCGAAAATTTTATGAGAACCCTAGGATGTTGGGAAGTTCCATTCCCCAGGAATTCAGGCCATTCCAAAGCCGTTACCTATTTTTTTGGCCGAACGGCCCTTTAAGCGCTTGATCCGGACACCGGTTCGGGATTTTTGGGCGAAACCTCCGTAAAATATTTTTTATGTTAAGAATGAATTCAGGGAGCCTCAAGTAGCATTTCGAAGCACTTTTGATATTTTTCGATGCCAGGGGGCATTTCGGTAATTCGCCGCCCCGAGAGGGGTATTTCAGTAATTTTACAGTGCTAAGTTTTTCGACGGACTTTTTGGTATATAATTGACGTAATACATTTAAAAACTTGACTTTAAAGCGGTTTTAAGGTGTTGGGGGTGTAGGGGCCATCGGGGGGTATATTGCTATATAACCACGTTGGCGCTAAATTCAGTGGGAACTAGCGTAATTAAGCGTTCGGAGTGGTGGGAAGTGAGGATTTGTTTTAATACATTGAAATAATGACTATTGCTAATGTGTTGGTAAGCTAGGTTAAAGATCCAGTTATAGTTTTGGAATGTAAATATTATGGATATTATGGACGCTAAGTTGGTTTATAATTATATTTTGTTCTTAAAGGTATGAATTTCAGCTCTAGACCTCATGATACATCAATCCTATACGATGACGATGACCACGTCGCGAGGCACGTATTTGATGGTGTCGATAGGTGTGTTTTGGAAACAATTCAAAGCACAAGGCACCTTGAAGAGTGGGTACTAAACAAAGAACAAATACAGCTATTACACCGTCAAAATTTAACCCTGTTCACCGATTGCGGGAAATGGTCTCGACACGACGATTGCCTTATATCCGCTCTAGTTGAACGATGGAGGAGCGAGACGAACTCATTTCACTTCCGGTTCGGTGAAATGATTGTTACGTTAGAGGACGTCGGATTTATACTTGGAATCCCATGTCACGGCAGACCCGTTACTCTGAACGTGCCGTCTGCATCCATAGCGAATATGGCTATGCAGTATTTTTCGGGAATTCCAAGGGCAGCGCTTACAACAAACGGCGTCAAGCTTAAATGGCTGAGAGAGCAGTACGGCGTGCTACCGGATGAATACACTCCTCAAGATTTTGTGACGTATACGAAGGCATTCCTTCTGTATATTATTGGAGCTATATTACTTCCGACGCATTCGAAAAACACGGTGCATCCGAAGTATATGGTGTTCTTGGAGGATCTTGAGGAGGTATACTCCTATTCGTGGGGTTCAGCTGTCCTTGCGCACCTATATCGAGCACTGCATAAGGCTACGAGAAACGGTGCCAAGTCCATTGCCGCCTGCCTGACTCTATTACAGGTATGAGCATTTATTTTCTTGGTAGGATCCTTAGTCAATATATTCGGGATTAATTACTAATTCCATATAATGTTTGCATTCACAGGTTTGGTCTTACGAGAGGCTACCCATGGGTCGTCCACAACCGTTGGTAGATTCCGATGAGACGTGGCCTAGGGTGTGGGCCTGGGGGCCTACGACCAACCGGAGGAGGAGACGGGTAGACCCTCACCACCATCTTAAGTTCTATCGAGGGGAACTAGAGATACTAGATGCATCCCAGGTGACGTGGCAGCCATATGGCAAGGTGATGCATCTGTTGGATGAGTGGTGTTGGCAACTTCCGGTGTCGTACGTGCTGGCAGGTTTGGTTCGGGTGCCGCTCATTCACTTCGAAGAATGTGAGTTTCAGATGCCCGATCGAGCTATGAAGCAAGTTGGCTGTCCACAAGGGATACCAAAACCCGCTGTAGACATGCGGCCATACAGGGGTGGTCGAGGGCCAAACTTTGAGGTGGCTGATGCCTTGATTTTGTTGGGTGACGAGGTGCACCAGTGGAGTACCTGGCAGGAAACGTATGATAGCCTTGTATCGCTGAAGCACGACGGCATTAGTACTGAGGAATACTTACAGTGGTTTCTCAGGGTGACGCGCACGAGGGTGAATTGCCCTTCCCAGGTGAAGAAGACATTGTATGCTCCACGTGAGGTCTATGACCAGTTCTGGGCCTAAAGTGTGCCCGAATAGGCCCGAATAGGCCCTTCCTAGGAAAACCCAAAAATTAATGTGTCTCGTTTTTCGCCGAAATTCATACAAATGGGCTAACTAGCGTGCCTGAGGTGCAATGAGAGAAAAAAAAGTGACAAAAAAAATTGTAACTTTTTTCGGAAGCTATCAATTGGGCCTTAAAGTGTGGCCGAATAGGCCCTTCCTAGGAAAATCCAAAAAATAATGTGTCTCGTTTTTCGCCAAAATTCTTACAAATGGGCTAACTAGCGTACCTGAGGTGCAATGCGCGAAAAAAATTGACAAAAAAAATTACAACTTTTTTCGGAAGCTATCAATTGGGGCCTAAAGTGTGCCCGAAAACGGAGTTACCAAAAATATCAATAATCCACAAACCAAATCACAAATTAAAGATTCCACAAATCAAATCACAAATTTAAACATTATAAAAGTTCAATTTATACAACTGAAACATTAACCCTAACACTGATCATCATCATCGTCCTCCTCGACCATACTGCCAGGTTCGATACCTAACACTTTATAATGGTTTCTCTTGTCATGATCAGTCATCTTATTACACAACGCACACTTTCGTAATTTTTTTTGACCCGTTGCTTCTTCAATCGGATTCTTCATGCATATTGCTCGTTTTCGCCCTTTTGTTTGAGAAATAATTGGATCAAAAATGTCGTCGTCCTCACCTTGTAGGTCAGTGCCGTCAATGACTGGCTGTTTGGCTCGATTGAATCTACCGGCTGGAGTCGTCCGAGTAGTCGAAGTGTCCACAGTTTCTGGTAATGCCATCCTAAACTGTGCATGCTTAGCCTTATCCCGTGCGGCTGCTTCAACTTGATACCTGTACCCATCAAATGTCGACGCTGCATCCATTGATAAACCGTGCATGATGTTACAAAGGTGATTATATCGCAGCGACTCAGATTGCTCGAAATCAACTGAAACATTGGGCACGTAAGGAATGTGACCGTGGACTCTATTGGCTTCCTTCGTCCACCGTTCCAAGATATACTGTGGAGGGATTTCACTAGCATTCTTGGCGCTCAAAACCCTCAACGCGTGTCGACAAAGTATACCTTTATGCTCAAACAGTTGACAGTTGCAATTAACCAACCCGGTGTCCTTACAAACTGCTACGGTAAAATGTCGTCTGTTCCTCGGAGCCGACGAAGAGCACGGATTGGCGAAATTCGTCACATTTGTCAAAGCATAAACCTTGATATCTCTGGTGGAATACTCGTGCAACTTTGTCATGCCATATTGATTCGACTTTAGTAGTTCCTCTTGAAACTGTCGAAACATTTCCTTGGTATAGACTTGAGCCGCATGAGCCTCTAAAGGTGAATAAACTAGTATAGCTCTTTCTTTGCAAACTGTAGCCGCGTCGGCTTCTCTCTCACGGTACAATTGCCTGTCAACGGCTTTCTGCATCTCTAGTACGAACTCCGCTATACTTGAAGACTGGCCTACGTACCCATCAAAGAATGAATTCATAGCTTCGCTTCTCGAGGTCGTAGTCATTCCGGCTGCAAAAAACTTCTTGGTGTAGGCACCGACCCACTGTGTCTTGATCTCATACAACGATTGTAACCATTCATGATTGTGCAAATAGTAAGTATCCATTAACGTGGCCCACCTCTCCTCGAACACGTCTACCGTCAACGATTTCTTCACACATGTATTAAAGTCAGTCTTGAATGACGGATGGTTTGCATATACATTGTGAAGCCGTTCGGGATATTTGTTGCTTATGTGCCATGTGCACAGGCCATGGTGAGTATCTGGAAGGACCTTAGCGATTGCATTTTTCATTGCCAGATCTTGGTCGGTGATGATGGTCTTTGGAGGAATATGATACATTGCTTGAAGCCACGTTTCAAATAACCACGTAAATGACTCCTCCGTCTCATCCCTAAGCAGGGCAAAGCCAAACGAGATTGACTGATAGTGGTGGTTCACCCCGGTGAACGGAGCAAAAGGCATAGAGTACTTATTGGTGCGGTATGTGGTGTCAAACGTCACAACATCCCCAAAATTTTGGTAAGCAGCTCTAGAACGGGGGTCCGCCCAAAATATAGTACTAATGCGGTTCTCATCATCCAGTTGGAGACTGTAGAAAAATCCAGAATTCTCACTCTGAAGGCACCTGAAGAGATCAAGTGTAGTTTGAGAATCACTCTTACCGAAAGACTCTCTCCTCTGAGCACGAAGTTCATTTCGAAGGTCTACTTCGTTGAAACTCAACTTGTCAATCCCCCCAGCCTGGCTTGAGAAAACCCCCATCATCTTAGAAGGTGGAATTTTAGCCTCGGCCATTGTAAAAATCAGTTGTCTGTGTGCCGCGCTTATTTCTCGGTGTTGATGAATTTGACCAATCTTACTAGGGGTCATCAACTGATGATTATGGCTCAACTCCACTCCTGTCACAACCCAATGGTTTTCATTTTTTCGGTGTACTGCATACACATGGGCCTTGCAGCCGGTACCCGGAAATGTGTCCCGTTTTCTTTGTCTTGTTGTCCCTTCGTCACTGATCCGAACGACCGGGGGTACATGCGGTGCTCCTCTATGACACTCAAATAGTCTTGCACAAATTTGATCTGTATTCGCCCGTTTTCTAGTCGTCTTAGTTCTAATACCGAAACCTATCGTTTTCGAATATGCTCTATAGTATGCTTCAACTTCGTCCAGTGTTTGAAAAACTTGACCAACGTAAGGTGGATCAGAACCTTCACAAAAATTATTTCCTCCAGTTGCATCCATATTTATACTGGAATCTAAAAAATAAAAATTATATCATTCTCAACAAGTCATAGATTTAAATAAAAGAAGAATAAAATTTATTTAAACCACCGTCTTTCGGGAAATTTGGTATAATGTAAAATTAGCAAAATAGCCCCCGATGAGCGGCAAATTACCGAAATGCCCCCGGGGGTTCATTATCACCCTAACGCCCCAAATCAGCTTCAAAACAACCTTTCAGGTGCTTTGCTTACATTTCTGGACTAAGAAATCCTTTGAAAAACTTAACGCTGCAAAATTACGAAAATACCCCTATCGGGGATGCGAATTACCAAAATGCCCCCTGACAAAAAAAATCTGAAAAGTGCTTTGAAACTGGATTTTAAGCTTCCTGAATTCACTCTTTAAAATAACTTTTCAGGTGTCTCACACCCTTTCCTGAACTAAAAGTTATTTTAAGCACAAATTTGTGTAATGTAAAATTAGCAAAATAGCCCCCGGGGGTTCATTGTCACCCTAACGCCCATCAAACCAGCTTCAAAACAACCTTTCAGGTGTTTTACTTACATTTCTGGACCGAAAAACTTTTTTTCGGGAAAATTACCAAAACACCCCTCGCGGGGTGCAAATTACCAAAATGCCCCTGGCTTCAGAAAATATCAAAAGTGCTTTAAAATGCTATTTTAAGCTTCCTGAGTTCATTCTTGATCTAAAAAGTATTTTACGGATTTTTCGCCTAAAAATCCCGAACCGGTGTCCGGATCGAGCGCTTAAAAGCCCGTTCGGCCAAAAAATTAGCTAACGGCTTCGGAATGGCCCGAATTCCTGGGAATGGAACTTCCCAACACCCTAGGGTTCTCATAAAAGTTTCGCACGAAATCGCGCTGTCTTGATATTTTAAATTACACTGCAAAGTTACAAGGTTGCGCGTATCAGTTAACCCCTTTCTAGTCTTTGAAAAAATCTGAAATTTTTACCTGATACAGATCTTTTGAAAATAACTAGGGTCTCTGTTTCGTACTTTGGCAAAATCTAGCTCTAGCTATTTTTTATAAATTTGTGAAAAAACTGTCTAATTAAGTTTTCACCTTTAGCGACAATTACGCCCCGCAATCAGCTGCAAAACAACATTTCAGGCGTTTTACTTACATTTCTGGACTTAAAAGTCTGTTGGAAAACTTTTTCGGGAAAATTACCAAAATACCCCTCTCGGGGTGGCAAATTACCAAAATACCCCCTGGCTTCAGAAAATATCAAAAGTGCTTTAAAATGCTATTTTAAGCTTCCTGAGTTCATTCTTGATCTAAAAAGTATTTTACGGATTTTTCGCCTAAAAATCCCGAACCGGTGTCCGGATCGAGCGCTTAAAAGCCCGTTCGGCCAAAAAATTAGCTAACGGCTTCGGAATGGCCCGAATTCCTGGGGAATGGAACTTCCCAACACCCTAGGGTTCTCATAAAAGTTTCGCGCGAAATCGCGCTGGCTTGATATTTTAAATTACACTGCAAAGTTACAAGGTTGCGCGTATCAGTTAACCCCTTTCCGGTCTTTGGAAAAATCTGAAATTTTTACCTGATACAGATCTTTTGAAAATAACTAGGGTCTCTGTTTCGTACTTTGGCAAAATCTAGCTCTAGCTATTTTTTATAAATTTGTGAAAAATTCTATTTTTGACGCCCTAAAAAATCGCTATTTTGGAATTTTTCGAATGTAATACCCCGATTTGTCAAAACGTAATTTTGACGCCCTAAACACGAATTTTAGACTATTGTAAGAACAATTTAAGCGTAACACAATTTAAACAATCAATTGGTAAGAACAAATTGAAAAATACTTACTTGTTTTAACTTGATATATTTCAAGAAAAATCCACCGATCTTCTAGCGTAAATTTTTTTTGTTTGTATGTAGGTGAGATAGGGAGAATGAGGAGAGTGGAAGAAATGATTCGGGGAGGAGGGATTTTATAGAGAGAAAAGTGAGAAAGGAAGAGAAGAACCGTGAGTGAACAGCAGGGAGGGGGAGGGGGGAATGACACGTGGGGGTAGGGGGTAGGGTGGTAATGACACGTGGGGGAAGAGGGGGTTCACGGGTGGGGGAAAAGGACATAGGGTGGGGGCCATGGGGTGGGGGGCAAGGGGGTGGGGGGCAAGGGGGTGACGGGTGGGGGGCAAGGGGGGTGGGGTCACGGAAGGCAATAATGCCAACCGCATGTAGGAGTTGCGGTTGGGCATTAATGCCACCATTTTCTCACGAGTTTTTCATTTTCTCGTGATATTTTCGTGAATTTCTCATAGTATTTTCGTCCTTTTTCTTCCCTTTTCGTCCCTTTTGCGCCACATGGCCCAACCGCTGCTCTTACCTGCGGTTCGGTGGAGAAATTATTATTTCTCCACCGGTAGATGTGGATCGGCCCATATATATATATATATATATATATATATATATATATATATATATATATATATATATATATATATATATATATATATATATATATATATATATATATATACATGTATATATATGTATGTGTGTGTGTATATATAATACACACACACACACATGTATGTATACACACACACATGTACATAAACACACACACCCAATATATATATATATATGTGTGTGTGTGTGTGTGTGTGTGTGTGTGTACATATATATATATATATATATATATATATATATATATATATGTGTGTGTGTGTGTGTGTGTGTGTGTGTGTGTGTGTACAATGTATATGTATATATGGCGTTGAAGGGAAAGAGGAAGAAAAGTGGGGTGGGGTGGGGTGGGGTGGGGTGGGTCTCATTCATTTTAGTCCAAACCCATCAGTATTAATTCTATACCACCCCCTCAGGTATTGTTTTATCCCACTCCAGTGGGCAGGGGCAGAACTGTTGCATGGCAGGGGGGGCCATGGCAACACCCCCCGCCCCCTCTTTCCCAAAAAAAAAACTTTTGATTTTTTTTTTATATTTACACAAATGCTATTATCTCGTAATATTACTTAATTAGGGTTCGTTTTGTTGTATTTTTTTACTTTTTATGCCAACGGTCGTCATAATCTTCTTCTTTCTCATTCTTTTGCTCCATCTTCATTCTTCCAAATTCGATATTTCAAATCTCCAAATTAAAAAAAAAAACACAAATTAATCAAGGTTTTTTTTAAAGTTAAAATTTTATAGTATGTTAACTTATACGTGACTATTGTACTCGTACAGTTAATGATCACATTAATAATACATCTATAGAGTAAAAGTTAAGCTTCTTCATGCACGATTATTAATCCGTTCTTGACTAACCTTATCAAGCTAAATAAATCATTATGAGAAGCAAAATTAAATGGTTATCAAATTGAACAATTCTTTTATGTTAGCCATTAATTTTTTTTATACCTTCTTGGCCCCCCCTCGATTAGACTTTTTGGATCCGTCCCTGCCAGTGAGATAAAACAAATCTAAAGGATACCTTATTTGGGTACTAAGTACGTGACCAAATGCCGAATAAAATTATTTTTATCCTAATTAGGAGTCCAGTCCCGCGCGCTTAAACACAACCAAAATGCAGGAAATTGCGGAGAAGTAACCACACTAGTCTGTCCTTCACAATAAGGTATACTACCACTCCTAGTTCTCGACTAATTGAGCACTCAAGTACCGTCAGTTTGCCATTAGCTTACGCTATGATTATCAAAAGAAAAGGTGTCCCTAAAGTCCTCAACCCTTATAAAAGGCGTTCTTCCACCAACAATTCCTCTCAAGTAACCTTCTTCTTCATTTGAATGCCCCTTTTACCTCCGCTTCCTCCTCTCGGTGCCTTTCTCTTCTTTTGATATTAGAGAAAGGGACTGCCCCTCCTGCTTCATTAGAAGAAACTCTGCTGAGATTCTTTGATTGTTATCTGCTTCCCTTTTTCTCTGATCTCTCTCTTCTTGCATCTAAAGACTGAATTTCTTCATAATCCTCATCCTCTGTTTCTCTTCCCTCCTTTTCTTTGTTTCTGATTTCTGTCCTCTTACATATAAAGATCGAATTCATTCCTAGTTGTTTCTCTTTTCTGCTTTTCTTGATCATTCTTTGTTCTCGACTTAATTCTGCATCCATTCCAATTTTCCTCTCTCATTTTCTCTTTTATCACTTTTCCTCTGTTCCAACTTATCTGCTCGTTTGAGTCTCCGAGACATCGATTCTGGTTTTATTTGCAGCTTAATCAAAGATTATCTTTCGATGGCAACTGCTCCTTCCTCTCCCATTAAGAAACAAAAATCAGAACTTCCTCCTAGGAGGGGAATGATCATAGCTCAGATTCTTGAGAGCGTTGTTGATACTCTAGTGAAAGCTCTGGGTTTAAATGGAAAAGACGGCGGCGGCGATGCTAGCTCCGGCCCTGCAAGCCCACCGCCAAAGGGATACAATACTAATGGGGGTAATTATCCGATGGAAGCCATGAACGTGCCCAATCCAGTGTATTAGGCATGTTTCACGGGAACTTAGAAGAAGGGTGTGCTTTTTGTAAAAACACACCCTTCTTCACTTGTGTATCTTTGCAGTTCTGATTTATATAAAAAAAAGTTCATGTTTGTTGTTAGTAGTTTTGTTTAATTGCTGATGGAATTGATTTTGGAACTTGATGCTTAGTTCTTCCTGGAGTTCTGATATGGATTGCCTCAGGAATTCTAGTGGACTTCTGTTCATAAGCTTTGGCTTTTTTGTTATGTTTGAGGGAGGTTCCCTCTTTGTTCAACCCCTTGTGGGAGGGTCTAATTCCTAAGGTTCTCTCAGGTTGCCCATTTGGGGGCTTTGCTGTCCAACCAAGGGGTCGAGGGTTCCACCTTGCCTTGCAGTCACATACATCCAACAGATGTTGGCCCCCTTGTTTATGATTTCAAATTTGTACATATATATATATATATATATATATATATATATATATATATATATATATATATATATATATATATATATATATTACTCCACTAGAAAGTAAGAGATGCAAAGAAGAGGATCTGATCTTGTTAATCTTGCTGGATATACTTTGGCCTATTTGTTGGCAGCTTGATGATTAGTCAGCCAATTTTTCTCTAGAAAGTGAGGACTTTTAAGGTATCGCAGCCGTATCAATCCACAATATAAAAGAGTTTTTTTTTTGGTTAAACAATATAAAGAGGTTGGTTGACACAGAATCTATCTGTTTGTTCTTGGAAAGTTTTCTTCCAGAATTAGGAATAATATATTTTTGGAAATCCTTTTTCAAATGATTTGGGTACTTCACTGTTCACTGGCACCACCTCTCTGGCGTTGTGTGTTCTTGTTCTCTTGTGATAGGTGGTGGCCATGCGTCAGCAAGAAAACGTCATCCATTCTCCTAGCTGATACTATTTTAAAGGGTTTAAGTCGGAGCCAGATCCTCTAAGCTACAGCGGAGGTGCTATGTCCAAATCGTCGTTGTCTACTAAGATTCAACCGCCCACATTATGCCACGTAGTTAAGCCTCTAAAATAAACAAAACGATAACATCCAACGACCTAACAACGGAACAACCAACGTCGTTGGCTTATCATGGTTCTCACGTTAGTTCCTTCTCCAAGTAAAGAAGAATGAGCGGGCATAATTCTAGCGTAGAGGGAGAAGCAAATTTGAGCTTGTAACACAATGATATGCAATTACGAAAATGTCACAACAAGAATTGATAAAGTAAATCAAATATGAGATTTAGTGCTCTACTTCCAAAGCTTGCAAAATCTGAATTCATAATAATGTACAAGGATCAAGTTAGGGAATAATAAGGATCACATCTATTTGGCAACTCGAAAGCCAAACAAAAATTTCCTTCTCTGATTATCACATCAGTGATGCAATAAGCTTCCTTAACTTTTGTTACTCAGAAAATTTGAAAAGTCATCCCATTTTTCATAGCTTTTCAATACAATCCCACCTTCCACTTAATTTTATTTCCAAAATCTCTCAAAATCTAATTTTTCCGAAAGGTTTCAGCCCAACAGTACTGCACATGTAACACACGTTTTGATTGAGTCCTCCAGTAAACTTGTTCTAACTTATTTCGAATCAAAGCTACCTAATCATATCGGAACCATCAAACATCGTTGTCCGCAAATTGACCTTCACAATCCAACGTTATTAAGACGCGTTATTTTCCAACGTCACAAGACACCATTTAAAGCGAGGTGGTGTCCAAAGTAAGAATATGCTATCAATCATGTCCCCGTCTTATGAACCAGAGTGAGCTGTCCGGAGAGTCCGAGTGGTCCGAGCAAGAGATTACGTCCTGCGTAGGTCTCTTGCTTTACATGGAGGTGGACCTCGTGGGCTTTGTTTTCTTTAGCCTTTCACATTGCTTTTTCTCTTTTTTTCAGTTGCGGCAAACACCCAAAGACCTCAAAAGTCTGGCGTGGGCTCCATCTGACACCCTCTTTAAAAACACACATGAAATTGGAGGAATCCTCTGTGCCTCAGAAGACAACATTGAAAAACCTTCACAAATTTGGCCGGTCATTTGCCGTTATATCATGAAATCGTAGACCTGATTGGGATTGGGGAGAAAAGTTTAATTGCAGTACTAGCATCGTAACTATTAAATCTAGCTTGATGATTATGCATGTGTCTGATTTATAAATTCGCACAAATTTGACCGGTCATTTGCCGTTACCTCATATTGTAGATCTGACTGGGGAGAAAAGTTTAATTGCAGTAGTAGCTCCATAACTATTATTACTAGTCTGATGATTATGCACGTGTCTGATTTATAAAATTTGCAACAAATTTGACCGGTCACTTGCCGTAATTGTATTTTTCATGCGAAAGTTTGCGAGAGTACAACTGTTTCAATGATTCGTTACAAGTGTCGCTGACGAACGACTAAACGAGAAGGAAATGGATGACCTAAGTCTATACTGTTACGGACTCTAGATTATCAATGGTAATACCAGAAAAATCGTGAGCGCTTTAATTGAACTTTTTTTTTTTGTCTTTGTTAAGATAAATGAAGTTAATTAAGAAGCTCTGGTTTATCAAATTACTATAGATGATCACAGAGTTTAGTTGCCAACAAAAAAAAAAAAAAAAAACCATGGGTGTCCTAATCAGATAAACTAATTTGTATTTTGTATATGTGGGACACGTGTTATGTCATCCAAATGAGGATTTCTTCTAGTAAGAATAAGAAAAGGAAATCTGTCCTTTCAAAGGTGAGTGAGACACATGATCAGTAAGATTTGGCCATAATAACTCCCAAACAAATCGGTGAAATTTCCTTTCTTCGGCCTGCTTTTGAAAAGCAAAACGATAAATATAAAGGGAATCAGTCCTTTCTCAATTTTATTCTGCTACATCATTTATGTGAAAGAGCACGGCGTGGATTTATTACCTCCTCCAAGATATCCCCTGATACAAAGACCTCTCGCCATAAACTCATTGTATCGGCATTTTAACGCGGCAGAGTACGTGAAGATATGAATGTTGTATTACAAAACGGGCTTGATACCGATTCGACCATGCCTAGACACCGGTAGAGTATACTGAAAAAATAGTTTGAAGATTTCAATTAGATATAATCGACCGTATTTCTATGAGAATGCCCGAGTACGCAGCACTTTGTTAACCTAGAAAGATAATGCATGAACCATATCACAAGCACGAGCTTTGACAATAGATGTCAAGGCCCCACACGTTTTAGGCAGAAGTAGATTTTCTATGAGATTTCCGCGGACTACTCTCTCATCTTCTTCCACTAGAATTCTAGTTCATTAAATAAATTATGGATTATGTCAACAACTAGGGAGTATGCAAGAACAAGGGTAATCTATTCGTAGTTTGTCCATCAGTTTTTAAAACAATTCACTTAACAAAACAGGACGATTTTGGACCTTGTTTAAAGCAATAATATTTTCTCGAGAATAACTAATAATTTTCCTACCTAAATTTCTCAAAATATTAAGCGACGGTTTTTTGAGCACGTAAGGTTCAAAATATCCTTGCTTACTTTCTTAATGCAGACTAAGGTATGAACTCCTCTACCCTTTCTTAATATTTTTCTACGTTTTATATTATTATTCTTGTTTTGTAAGTTCCTCGCCTAGTCCTACGAATTTCTTCCGCCGAGATTATAGAACTTGAGCTAACTAGTCGGGACCATACGACATTAACTCGAGACCGATCTACAAGAGTTGTACCATCACAACCTGTTGTGCTACACACAAGATGAGGTTATGAGAAACGGCTGGAGAGCTACTGGGTGAACACTGGGTGAACAAAGATTGTTCCTCTAAAGTAGGTCCAGAGAAACTATAGCAAGTGGTAAAGCGAGTTTGTTTTGGGTTCATACTTTTGATCAGCCGTCGTCTACTGGAAATAATTTTGGCCACGCAAGGGACTTGTGGTCGGTTATGGCGGGAATGGGACATACATGTACGGCGGGCGCCCATGGTTTTGGCTCGCGCTTTCACACTCCACTGTTCCATGCTTTATTTTCGTCGCTATATTATTAGCGTCGCTAAAGAGTCTTGCTCATAAATTTACAATTATTAGCGTTGCTAAAGAGTCTTGCTCATAAATTTACTGGAGCGTTGACACATGCGATGAGTCTATAACTAACAGGCTAATCGAGATAAATAAATTTATCATGAAAACAGAGATAGAGAGAATGAGCACTAGAAATGGAGAACACATGTTGACCATTGGATATGTCATGGGTCGAATTTAGAAAAATGTTAGATGAAGAATAGGTTTGATTGTGGCAAAGTGTAACAGTGATCTCTTAGATGTGAAATGTTTTCAACAATGATCTTTACTAACTTTCTTTAATTTGAAATTGGAATGCTATAAAAGGTATAGTTGAAAATTCTAAAATAGGCTAACCCTCCGTTAATGTTAAGTTACAATTGCTCTAGAAGTTTAAACTGTGAATGAATGGGCCCAATAATGCTATACTAAACATTTTCTCTCACGTACAAGCCCCAACAACGTTGTCATGCTTAACACGTGCAAGCTATCAATTGTACGTGAAGAAAAAAATCATGTTGCATCATGCTCAAGTGCATATAAACACAGTGCAAATTACATTATAATAAAGGAAATCAAATAGGCAAGCGGAAATAATCAAACTCAATACCTTGTCAAATCAGAGCTCCGATACCATATTCAGTTATACTTGTTCTAGAAGCTTATGGTGTTAAAGGACGAACATAACAATATAATCATGCTAATAGAGAGAGGCGATTTTGCACCTCCTTCCCTTCTCTTCTGAGATGCTTTTTATTCTCTCAAACTACTGTCTCCGTTACCACCATCGATTTTACCAGTGGGTGGTGACATGGTAGAATAGATCCATGTCAGTTTCAATTTTTCGTTTGGGATCTTGGTAGGTGTGAAGTGTTGGACGGTCGTCGTCCTTACAACGGATCACAATTGATTTGATGTGGTCAGCCATGTTTTTCCGGCACCAGTGATTGGTTGGAGTTTGAAGCTGGGTTAAGCTGCCAGGTCCTTTGGATGCTACGTGGTTGGGTTGTGAAGGGTGATTTTTGCCATCGTGGTTGTGGGTAAAGTGTTGCCATGGGTTGGATAAGGGTTGGTGAGTCTAGTTCAAGGTTCTTTTTCTTCTAGAGTTTATTTTCTCCACTTACCCCTAGTTGATCCCCCTTCTCCCTTGATCTAGAAAGGTTTTGCGATTGCAGATGGTGAGGTTTCTGCAGTGGCGGAACCAGGATTTCATCCCAAGGGGGGCTAAAAATATATCGAAGGAGATAAATATTTTTATAAGTAAAATAGCACACAAAAACAAAGTGTACTTTTCGATAATACACAAAACATACTAAAAAGCATCTAAAAGGTCTTATTAAGTTTCATGAGAGCCACTAAGGACTCTTTACAATACAAAAGAAGAGAATACAAAATACACATTTCAGTGTTTACAAACTAAAGCACTAAATAACTACTCGATGAGGCGCCGAATATTGGTAGCGTTTGATAATAGCCTCATTTGTAATAGTTTTGAAGACATTCTTCTCGATGTAACAAACCAAGCTATCATTCATCCATTCGTCTCCCATGCGATTCCGAAGTCGAGTCTTTATTATCTTCATTGCAGAGAAAGCTCTTTCTACAGTAGCAGTTGCAACAGGTAAAAGTAAGACCAATATCAAAAGCAAGAATACCAAAGGATATATCACATCCTTTTTCAACTCAACTAACTTTATAACAAGTTCACCAATTCCCCTGACTTCATAAAGTTCTTCACAGGAGCGCACATCCATAATATAAGTCTCGAGCTGACTTTGAAGTACCCTAAGCTCTATCGGCGAAAAGTCATATGGATAAAACTGTGCAAGACGTATCAACTTTTGCTTATTAAAAGCAGAAAAACCATCACTTGGATCGAGACATGCCATACATATAAGCAACTCCGTGGTTACCTCACTGAAACAATTATTCAACTCACTGATTTGCAAATCAACAACCGTTAAAAAAATATCAACACGATAATGGTAAAAATTTGTACCTTCTTCAGCATTACGTCTTTGCCTCCCCGGGACTACAAACCTCGCACTCATGTCCAATACATCAATATCGTGTTTTACACAAAATTGTGAGACCTCTTCCAGCAAGTCTTCCAACCCTCGATCTCTAAAGTCCTGTAATCGTCGCTTTGTTATACTTACCAACTTCATTGCATTCACAATGTTTTGATCTTTCTTTTGTAATGCTTGTGAAAGTTCATTCGTCATCCCCAAAATATTTATCATCAAATGCATGTTGAAGACAAAATCATAAGTTGACACCGAGTTCAAAAGACCTAATGCTTCACCTCTATGTTCATAATCTGTAGCATCCTCAACAACCTTATTAAGTACACATATCACTGAAGCAAACATTTGACTCAAATTCAATAATGCACCGTAATGTGATCCCCAACGGGTCTCTCCTGCTCTTTTGATGCTAGTTTCTTGATTTAAACCTCGACCACTGACGATATCACCACTCTCAAGGTCACGAGCAAGCCTAATGGCTTCACTTTCTCGAATAGCATCTCTTCGCTTGCATGAAACTCCCACAGTGTTGACTACCTTAGCAACCAAATTAAAGAGCAATGCAATCTGAGCATGTTTTTTTGCAACGGCTACAAGAGTTAGCTGAAGTTGATGAGCAAAGCAATGAATATAATAAGCACTTTTATTCTCCTTCTGAATTAAGGTTTTAAGACCATGGAATTTACCTTGCATATTACTTGCTCCATCATAGCCTTGTCCACGAATTCTTGAAATGCTCAATTCATGCATTGCAAATAAACTATCAATCGCGTCTTTCAATGATAAGGTAGCAATATTGGCAACATGGACAATACCAAGAAAACGTTCAATCACACGTCCTCTTTTGTCCACATATCTCAAGACAACTCCCATTTGTTCTTTGACTGAAATATCACGACACTCGTCAACTAAGATGAAAAATAATTCAGTTTTCATATCCCCAACAATTGCATCTCTTATTTCTCCGGCAATGGCACTAACAATTTCTTTCTGAACTTTTGGTGATGTCAATTTGAGGTTCTGAGGAGCATTCGACAACACGACTTTTTTCACATTTTCATTGTAATCAGCAATAAACTCTAACAGTTCTAGAAAATTTCCCTGATTTTCAGATTCATCAAATTCATCGTGCCCACGGAAAGACAAGCCTTGACGTAAGAGAAACCGAATAACATCAATTGATGCAGTCAAGCGAGTACGGTATTGAAGCCTACTTTCATCTGTTTGCTTGGACAAAACTACTTCAATACTCTGCTGAGGGTTATCAAAGGCTTGACACTTAGTTAAAGCAAGGTTGTGTACACTACCAACTTCTCCAACATGTTTTTGCAATTTTTCCTTCTTTCTCCAATCGTTAAAACCATGCCTAACAAAAGTACCACCACCCCCTCTCTCCCCATGAGCACTTTCGAACAAGTAGCAACACAAACAATATGCTTCATCTTTTGCTGCACTATACTCCAACCAACTCAAATAAATGTCAAATCAAGAAGAAACAAATCGATGAGACTGAGTTCCGAATTGTGTAAATGGAAAATTGTGGTGACGAGGTTGACAAGGACCTTTCGACCAATACGCTTGTCAAACTTTATCTCGAACATTAGGACCATAATTCAAAATATTCCGACGCAACCCAGGATCCGCAATAAGCTCGTCAGAATTGAACTCATCATTAGCTCTGCTTGAATGTCCGGAATGAATATCACGATACACAATGGGAGCCTTGTCCGTTACTGTTGGAATTGGAGACTCATTTTATTAGACTTTAATAACTTTTCCACCTTTGGTTTCTTTTGATAGAACCTTTCCATTCTGAAAAAAAATATATTTTATTTTAAGTATCAATCCATCAATTATCAATCAAATAACCTAGTTCATTACAAATATTTTATTCTTTTACTTTTCCAGTCATGTTTTATTATCGTGTTAACCTAATTAGCTTAATTTCAACCCACCATTCAACTAAATCACATATCTGACATCTCAATCCAATTAAGTCCCATCCTCCATCAACCATCTCAATTCTCAAATGCTCCATGCACAATTAACAACATATAATCAGCATGAAAATAATCTCAATTTTTAAATGCACAATTAACACAACCTAAAATTATCAATCAAATAATCAATGCTCAAATGGGATAAAAATCCAATTGGGTCCTATCCTCCATCAACAATCTCAAATCTAAGTGCTCAATGCACGATTAACATCCATAAAGCATCAATTAATAATCTAAATTATCAAATACACAACTAACAACCTAAGATTGTTAATCAAATAATCAATTCTCAATAGCAAAAGACATTGTTCACAATACACACTGACCTCAGTCCTCAGAAATCAGAACGGCGTCGCCGGAGTTGGGTGGGGACTGGCCAACTTAGAGGTGAACTTACACTACAAGAATCAGAGGCTATAACGACCGCATTTTGCGACCGCAGCAATACGCGGTCGCTAACTTATAGTTTAGCGACCGTTTTAGCGCCTGCATTTTTTGCGGTCGCTAAATATCTACACATTCTAAAAGTCAACAAAAACTTATTTTAGCGACCGACATTTGCGACCGCCTTATGCGGTCGCTAATGGCTTTCTTTTTGACTTTGCCTTAATTTTTCCCCTCACTTCCCCGAAATTCCCTTATCCCTTCTCTCCCCCTTTCTAGCGGCCACCAACCACCGTACACATCTTACCGCCGCCATCGCGACGACCAACCACCGTCGACCAAGGCCACCTGTCTAAGAAGCCCACGCCGTCGCTGCTGCCGGCCTTGCCTCGAACATGCCGCCCCAAGCTGCTGCTGACCTTCTCTACCCGATGTAAAAAACTCAAGCAACATGTGGAGGTCTCTGATTCATTGGTATGTTAATTCTACTTTACTTCTTGTAGAGGGATGCTGCGAACATCTTAATTTGACGAATTGGGATTGTATAGTACGATGCTAAAATGAAAATGCTGGTAGAGAACAATCTCATGAAGCATACCGTACCATAGAAATCAAAGGCTTTCACTGATTTCATGAAAGAAGCATAGACGTGCACAGACAGAACCCTGGTGCTAAAATTACTTTTTGGTAATAGACTTGGTTAGCAACCACAGTGCAGTCACTAACGGTCTGCTTTTGTTTCTGGCGATTTTCCTCCACAATTTGTTGAACCTCTTTCTCACTGGCTGCAATCAGACGCTTGACAGTGTCGAAGGTAGTAAGCCTGATGCTGCAATAGAAATTTGAGAGGCCACGAATCATCCAGAATTACTGAAGTGAATAGAGACCGACACCGAATGCTAAACTTGCAATTCATCCTCCATACACCACCAACCATTTTCATAAGCAACTAGAGATAATATTGACTAGACCAAATTCCTGGTCCTATTATGCTTAAAAAGTCTTGGTTAAATGACAACGTGAAGTTGAGATTTTGCTGAAAACTGAACAGAATAACCGATTAAAGGAGCAAGACCTTGCGAAATTCCCGAATGCACTAACTCACCCAAAAGACTTAAACAAAAGGTATAGCTTCAGCAAAAGTACTGAGCTATGATAAACTGAAAAGTGGTAGTACTCCTGATGGTAGTACTCCTGATGCAACTTTTTCTCTAACTGAATTAGATTCTGGTCTTGTTGTTTCAAGATCTAGTGAAAACCAATACAGCAGTTGCCTCTGCTGTTTATGAACTCGTGCACTTGTTAGATTTTGCTTAGAAATTTTGATCACGTAAAATTTGATGTGGGTTTGTCTTGGGTTTATGTTTAATTCTTTTGATGATCAATTCTTTCATTTTTGTCATAATTTTAGTCTTACTTTCATGTTTTGAGTTTGATACTTCAGAATTTGTCATGCATAACTAGGGTACTCATTAACATTATATCATTGGTTAGGCATCCTTATTGCTGTTCTTTCTTGAACCGTGGAAATAAGGCAAAGCTTGAACCCATGTCCCTTTCGTCTAATTACAAGTAGAATTCTGAACAAGCATGGGTTTCTGGCTTTCTGCTAACTTTGTGATGTATGATTTGCAATTACCTTTTTATTCGTGTTTTTTTTCCTCGTAATTATGTGTTGTTTTCGGCAAGCAAGTGGTTAGAGCGCTTAATTGGCGGGTAATATGTTTTTCGATCTGTCGTGATTGGGTTCTCATAAATTTCTAAGAGGAAAAAGTAACAAATTGTCTTTTCTGATTTTTTTCCCTTGTATGGGTAGCTAGTAGTTCTCTGAATTTTGACACAAGACTACACTCAGAAAAAGCTTTTTGGGCCAATTAGTTTCTGAACTTATCACGTCAAAGAGTCTGATGTTAGGAAGAAAACCAAGTGCTTATTATTTGCAGGTTATTCATATCCTAGCTGTCATAAGTGTTTGGTGATGCCAGGATGTCTGCATGAGGTCCACTTTGTGAGTTGTAACTCCTCTAGAATAAAATGGTAGCAGTTGCGAAAGGTATGAGGACAACTAATTGTTGGACAGTTGCAAAATTAGCTCCATCCACTCCAATAGTTGGCATGAAGTTTCATGGCGTATGATTTGTGCCTATGACTTAAGTACAGTTCGCTGGCTTCTTATATTGCCTTTCTTACTCCTATGAAGGGAACTATAATGTACAACTTGCCTCTTTTCTCCTGTTGAGATCATCATTGCATGATATTTCAAACTTGTTCATTGGCAAAAGAAGTGAGATAGTCAATTCACTTGGTTCACAATTACTATCACCTATAAAAAGAATCTATGTGCTTGTGATCCTTCGAAGGAATGAATGAGCATTGAGTTGAGTTTACATGCAATGTGATAGTGATTAGATATTCAAGGGATATCATCACAAAAATATTTAGGACAATACTATTTTCATAGAATTAGCAAACGAAATATAATTTGAATAGGATTTGTCACCTGCGAGTTTTAACTTAGTTATCACTTTGTTATAGATTTTCAAGTAAAATCTGGATGATTTTAGGCTTTTAGAGCACATCCAGATGATTTTATTCCTTTTCTTGGTTGTATTTCAATGGTAAAAAACGAGCGGCTCAGTGAGCACAAATAGGTATCGTAAGTACAGATAGAATTGGACAGGTTATAATGTCGAATTTAGCTCAAAGTAGAATAAACTTGTCTGCTTCTGATAGATCTCAAAATTTGTAAAAAAAATGACTAAGCTGAAAGACTATCCCAAAAGATTGTGTGACATGGCTTTGACTCAATAATTTGAAACAAAGCCGTAGTTTAGTTGAATTCAAAAACTATTTTCTTCCTTAATTAAAAAGGAACTAATTTTTGTTGGATTTTTTTAAAGCACTACCAGGTCCATTATTTCCTTGTTACATAGTTTGGTTTACACTGTGATAAGTACATCTTGGGTGTTTTGTTGGCAGATACTTGAAGGACTGCTGAAATTACCAGAGAACAGGGAATGTGCTGACTGCAAAAGCAAGTAGGTAGCTTGGAGAGTACTGCTTGCTTGATTTGATTCGTTTTTTCTTTTGTTCGTGAGGTCAACTGCTGTATTGGTTTTCACTAGAGATAGAAGTGTTGTTGAGGCTTGATGTTAGACAATATGAGTGTTAGAGTTTTAACCAGAGAAAAATTAACGGTGGTCACTACAAGAAAAAGGGTCTTTAGCGATCGCCACAAAATGCGGTCGCTAAATCATAATTTAGCGACTGTATTAGCGACCGCCACAAAATGCGGTCGCTAAAGCATAATTTAGCGACCGTATTAGCGACCGCCACAAATGCGGTCGCTAAAGCATAATTTAGCGACCGTATTAGCGACCGTATTATTGTTTATGTTCCAATTTTCTTGATTTAGGGTTTTCTGATTTTTTGTAAAAAAATTATTAATTTAAAAGAAATCTCGTAGTGAAATCTCAGATCTATGAACTGATTTGAAATTATCGATTTTGGAATCATAAGTGAAAATTTCATGTGGAGTTAGTGGATTTGAGAATTTGTTAGTGTAAGTTTGCAATAATTTTATCAAAATAGTATTCTTCTCTCTTCTTCTTTCTGGCCCATTTGGGTTTTCTGTTTCAATTGTTCAAGCTTGAATTCTCATTAAATACGTTAGAATTTTCTCAAATTCTTCCACAAAGGTTTGATAAGCATGCCATGTTTACATGCAGTTTTAGCAGCGGATCAACTTTGTTGCCTTTTAAGAAGTAAGTCTAGAACCCAAAAAGGTTTGTGTTTTATTTAATTCTTCTGAAGCCTATGATTAATTGTCATATGCTTTCTGCCATTGTCTTCCCTAGAATTGAGATGTTTGATTTGTGATGGCCAGATTTGTGTAATCTGAGTTTGTGATGTCGCAAATGATCAATTGGGATGTTTGATTTGTGTAATTGTCCTTGGTCTGACTTGTTAATTATGGATTAAACTTTTGAGAATTGAGATGGTTGATGGAGAATGGGACCCAATTGGATTGAGATATTGGATATGTGCATTTTGAACAATTATTTGCCCATTTGAGCATTGATTATTTTATTAAAATTTTAGGTTGTTGGTTGTACATTTGAGAATTAAGACTGTTGATGATTTTAGGTTGTTAAATGTGCATTGAGCATTTGAGAATTGAGATTGTTGATAGAGGATGGGACCCAATTGGATTGAGATATCGGATATGTGATTTAGTTAAATGATGGGTTGAAATTAGGTTAATTAAAAAATGAAACATGACATGGTGGGTTGAAATTAGGTTAATTAGGTTCATCTGCCATAGGTTAATTAAGTTAATAAGGTTCATCTTCCATTGGGTGAAATTTTGGTTCCGCCACTGATTAGCCCTAATTAACACTAATTAATTCTGATTAGTGTTAATCTACACTGATTAGCCCTAAATAGCCCTTGGGAAGCACCGACACTTCACATGAGTCTAGGTATGGTGTCTGACAACTACCGACATCTCGACACATGAGTCTAGCCCTAATTAGCGCTAATCAACTCTGATTAGCCCTAAGTAACACTGACGGACACTAAATAGCCCTAATTAGCACTAATCACCCTTAATTAGCCATAATTAACACTGATGAACACTAAAAAGCCCTAATTAGGTATAATTAGCACTAATCAGCCCTAAATAGGCCTAAATAGGCCTAAATAGCACTAATCAGCGTTGATTATCCCTAATTAACAGTGATTGACACTGATTAGCCCTAATTAGCACCTACGCAGTATCGACACTTTATATGAGTCAAGGTATGGTGTCCGATAACTACCTACACCCCGACACCTCACCAGCACCTTCGGACACGTGTCCGACACCTCTCTGCGATGTCCCGGTCGATGTCAGTGTCGAACACAGTGTCGGTGTCTGTGCTACCTAGATTAGCACTAATCAACACTACTTAGCCCTAATATGCCCTACTTAGCCCTAATCATCCCTACTTAACCCTAATTAACACTCACTTGTAAGTGACTACTCAATATATATTTTTCAAATTGAAAGTTAATTTTGAACTCGACTTGTATAGGTTTACCAGGCAGTGAGAGATATATATCATGTCAGTGGATAGAAGTTGGATACGAAGGAAGATTGCTCCAAGTGGGATTGGGGAATCAGAAGAGTTTAGACAGGGAGTGAACGGGTTTATTCTATTTGCTTTGAATCAACGGGAGTTTGTGGATGACGGCACGATTAAATGTCCGTGCAATGATTGTCAACTGTTAAGTTGGAAATCCCCCGACGATGTAAGTTTTGATCTGTTCCGTAGAGGTTTTATGAGTAACTATACGAATTGGACTCAACACAGGGAACCAATTCTGAGGGTGCCCACTGAGGTCACCGCTGAGTTCAGACAGTACAGTCCTAGAGATCCGGGATTTTCCCAGTATCAACATATGGTAATGGAAGCTGGGCCTAGTGGGATTAATTGGGATAACTATTTTAACG
The DNA here is from genome assembly GCA_033070095.1 of Escallonia herrerae. Taxonomy (NCBI): domain Eukaryota; kingdom Viridiplantae; phylum Streptophyta; class Magnoliopsida; order Escalloniales; family Escalloniaceae; genus Escallonia; species Escallonia herrerae. The sequence goes on along the minus strand of JAVXUP010001768.1, from coordinate 36,172 downwards.
ATGGTAACCCTAATGTGGAAGAAGAGCCAAACCCGAGTGCACAGAAATTTTATAAATTGTTACAAGACTCTGAGGAGCCAATATGGAATGGAAGTACAAAGCACACCAAGTTATCTGCTGTGACAAGGATGCTACACTTAAAGTCTGAGCATGGTTTAAGTGATAGGGGTTTTGATGCTTTTTTTAAGCTTAATAAAGAAATGTTGCCAGAGGATGAGAAGTTGCCTGACACGTACTATAGTGCTAAGAAAATGATGATGAAACTTGGTTTGGGGTACCAAAAGATAGATGCTTACAATAATGATTGTGTCTTATTTTGGAAGGAGAACAATGACTTGAGCGAGTGTCCAGTTTGTGGCCACGCAAGATATAAACAAACCAGTGGGAATAAAAGAAAGATAGCATGGAAGATATTGCGGTACTTCCCACTGACACCAAGGCTTCAAAGGTTGTACTACTCTTCTAAAATGGCAGAGCACATGAGATGGCATAGCCACGTCCGCAGCAAAGTTCCCGATTTATTAAGACACCCTGCCGATGGAATTAAAAAATCTGTGGGAAGTTGGAGCCCCAGCATTTGATGCATCTTTTAAACAGAACTTCAACTTGAGGGCAGCAGTCATGTGGACTATCAATGACTTCCCTGCATACGGTATGTTGTGTGGGTGGAGTACACACAGTAGATTGGCATGTCCTTATTGTATGGAAATGAGTAAGGCTTTGCTGAAGAAGAGGTCGATGCCGAAGCCCTCCGCGATGATGATGGTGATGACGATGACGACGATACTGAGGAAGACATTGACGACGAAGAAGAAGACGATGAAGATGAAGGGGACGACAATGACGACGAGGAGGAAGACGTTCCGTTGTCTATTAGTGATAGTGATTGACTGTTTGGAGTAAAAAAATTCTTGTCAATGTACTTTTAGACATGCCTGTTTATTATTTAAATTGAATTAGTTATTAATTGATGGCGGTTGACTATTTAATTTGGGTTGTCTTTTATAGTCGGCAGTGCCACATTGTTAGCATACTTAGTTCTGCATTTAAGTTGTTTATTATTCGGGCAAACTACATTGTAGATATGCCGAGATCCAGTGCACCCCGAGGTCGTGGAGGTGGCCGTCGCGGAGCTGCTTTGGCACAGTCAGCCCCCCTCCCTAGGATTGGTGATGCGACTACTACTGAGCAGCCGTCATCGTCATCAGTTGCTTCAGAACATGGTGAGACGATATTAGTTTTGTGTCGGATTGAAAGCAATTACTTGCAATATATATAAATATAATAATTTCCTTTTTCATCATCTGCAGCTTCTAGTTCATCTGTATCGCGAGGTATTACCCGCGGAATACTTCTTCCAGCCACCCCGGAGCAGAGGGTTACTGCTCATGTCCGAAACAATTAGTATGTTTTTAATTTGCAAAGCTCAATTCTATTGTAATATGCACTTATATTGGGATTGATGTATCTTTGTGATTTCTTGTAATTAGTTTTGTTGAGGATTGTGTTAGGACCAAGATCGGTCCTATTATCAAGGCTCACCTCCCACAGCCTTATGCGACGTGGGGGTCGTGGACGAAATCAGACAAAGAGCTTGTTTGGGGGAAGTTTTTGGTAAGGAGCGTAGTATTTTTTATGTGCTTTACTTTTGCGGTTTTAGAAGTACATTATCGCTGAATTTTTCTTGCTAACTGTGTTTTTCAATTGTGTTGAATTATGTTCAGGACTATTTCAAATTTGAGTCAGACGGAGAGCGAGAACTCGAGAGGCAGGCGTGGGAGTGGCATTGTGCCGAGAACTACAAGAAATGGATGCTGAATGTGAGGAGGTGGGCGCTAGCTCGGGAAGGTACGACAGATATATCTATGACCAGAGACCACAATCCCGAGTACTTCTCCAGAACCATGTGGGGGCACCTGGTGTCGCATTGGAGTACTCCAGATTGGGCGAAGCTGAGTGAGGCACGGAGATGACTCAAAGCGAGAAGAAGATGAAGCACAGTGCTGGTTCCCGTCCATTTGCCGTGCACGAGCTGAGGTTGACAGAGGAGGACCCTGACAGGAGGCCCCCTACGAGGCTCCGCCATTTTGAGCGCACACACCAAAATAGTGATGGGAAGTGGGTGTCTGAGAGCGCCGAGCAGTTTGCGGTGAGCACGTAACTAAGCAATACTTTTGTATTCCTATTGCATTTTTTGCGATTGTGGCCAATAGAATTTCTCTAACATTTTTGTTGTTTTCTTATACAGAGTTTATTTAGAGAGAGAGTTCAGGCCAACTCCCAGCCAGACGGTGGACGATATCTCGTTGTGGTCAGACGCGACAAGGGGTCCTAGGAAGGACCGTATACTCGGCCACCCTCGTCAGTCCGCTCGAGCGTTGTTAGCAGACAGACCAGCATCGTCAGGCGAGACGAGTTGTACCGGTCCTCGGGCAGACGCGACGGCTATGGCTGCGACGTTGGCAGAGTGCTTCAATACAATGTTTGATGCGCGCATGCGGATGATGCTCGGTGACAGTTATGTAATTATAAAGGACCCCAAACTACATGTAATACAAATTTTCTCAATATCCTGCTGTATTTTGTGCTCTATATGTGATCTTGATTAGATATATGATGTTGAATCATTTGTATGGCTTTGTGCAGGGCAATACCGATGATCTTAGTGCCGGTGACCCCCGAGGCGATGAAGATGTTGTTGGATCAAACGTGCCTTCATCATCGAGGAATGAAGAAGATGATGACGGGGCTGGTTGTTCTACCGACGAGTGATTTAGATAGGGGTTTGGTTAGGTTCATCTGCCATGAATGTTATTTTCTTGTTTTGAATTGATCATCGGTACTTAACTGTATGAATTCTATTATTTTAATGCATATGTTAACGTTTATCTATACTTTGATGAATGTGAGCAGCTGTTTGAATGAATGCGGGACAGGGGGTAAAACGGTTTTGAATGAATGCGTTGAAAGCTTTCAACGCATTCATTCAAAAGCGTTTCAACAGAAGTTAAATCGGTTTTTGGATTGATTGGATTGGATTGGATTGGATGCGAATTGATATTAGTTTTGCGATAAGTTTTGGACAGGTTATCTGACCTGAATTTTTTTTTTGTGCAAATCCAAGTTTTGTGACCGCAATATACGGTTGCTAAATTAAACAACGCGGTCGCTAAAGTTTTTATTATTTTTAAAAAATATAATAATAAACAATTAAAAAAATTAAATTATTTAGCGACCGCCGGTCGCGGTTGCTAATTCGGTAGCTAAATATAAATATAATTTAATAAAAAATAATTAAAAAATATAATTGTTAAATTAATAAATATTTAGCAACCGCTAAGAGCGATCGCTAAATATAGTCAACGCGGTCGCTAAAGTTAGCGACCGAACTTAAAATGCGGTCGCTAAAATTTAGCGACCTGGGCTATAGCTACCGCGTTAGCGACCGCCCTTATGCGGTCGCTAAAACCCTTTAGCGACCGCGTAAGGGTCTTTAGCGACCGCAAGGCACGGTCGCTAAAGACCCTTTTTCTGGTAGTGTTAGATCTGCCAGATCTGATCTGGCCGGAGTCGCCGGACTTGGGTGGGGACTGGTCAGAGTTGGGGTAGGGACCGTCGGATTGGGGAGGGCCTTCACCAATCGCCGGCTTCGCGCTTCGGAATCGGGGGACGGTGACCGGTGACCGGCATTACCTTACTGATGAGCCCAGCCGATGACCGGTGGCCGTGGGTCGGTGGGTGGTGCCGGCGTGCTGCGAGCCGCCGTGGCTGAGAGAGCCGACTGTCGAGAGAGGAGGAGAGATGCCGGTGTGACTTGTGAGAGCTTGACTTGACGCCACACCTGAGAGAGCCGAGAGCCCGAGAGAGGAGGAGAGCTGCCTAGCTGGAGAGGTGCCGGCGTGCCGCGGTGAGCCGGTGTTCGGTGACTGTGAGAGTGTGAGATTGTGAGAGCCGGCCGAGAGAGGAGGGGAGAGAGAGAGAGAGAGAGAGAGAGAGAGAGAAAGGAAAAGTTGCAAATGAAAAAAAACACTGTATATATATATATATATATTTTCAAAATCTGAGGGGGGGCTATAGCACCCCTTCGTACAAGCCTAGTTCTGCCCCTAGGTTTCTGCACCTATTGTAGTTTTGTTTGATTTCAGTTGGTTTGGCAGAGCAAGGGTTGAGGTGGTTTAGGTCAGTGGCTGATGGTGGTTTGTTGGGATCTTGGGTAGGGGTGTGCTGAGATCTTTACTCCAACAGTGATTTGGTTGTGAGGCAGCGGTGATTCTGATGGTGCTTGGATGGTATACTCTTAGGCTCGGCAGCAGTGTGATGGACTAGTGTTTTCGGCGCCGACATGGATACACAGGTATCGAGGCAACGTGGCAGCGAAGAGGATAGGTGTTTAGGTTTCGGGCTTGTGGTTTAGTCTTTATCTTGTTTTGGTTATTTCTATCCTATTTTAGTTGGTTTTAATTTTGTATTTAGCTGGTTAGTGAATATCTAAATAAAGAAAATTGTTCATATTTATTTGTAGGTTTCCATAGACACTATAGTTTGTTATTTTTTATTTTGTCGTTTTTTATGTAGGCTTTTCTTCGGTTGTTATTCTTATTGGATGTGTATGTCATGCGCAAGTCTTTTCTTACCTATCTGGTCATGTTGTAACTCTCTTCTTAACTTTAATATATATTTAATTTCTACTCTTCTACTTTAAAAAAAACAATAATATTATCATTCTTAACATTTACTAATAAGATAGATAACAACAAAAGTAAAGTGCTATGGTCAATTCACTAATAGTTCTTGTTTGTTATCATTCTTAATCATATCCATGACATTAGGGAACTTTCAAAGCTAATTAATAAATGATATGAGCTAGATTAATCAATATAAGATATGAAGTTCCATGTAATTTATTATTATTATGAGCAAGTCTGAATTAATAAGTTAGTATTAACTATAGTTAGTATTAAGTATGCCTGTTTACACCTACCCGGTAGTCACCAGTTGAGTGAAGAACCAAAGCTCCGGTGACGGATGATAGTCTTTTGGTTTGCCTTTTGGTGCAATGCTTGGACAATTTCCTTGAATTCAACAGGAAGACTAGCTAAAAGAAAATGAGTAGCAACATCAGGGTGGAGCTGCGTACATACCTGATACCCCTGCCTGGATCCTTGTCGCTAAAAATATTTATAAGCCACAATATTCTTTGACTTTTGCTGTCCTTGTTTTGGCAGAAGGCTAATTTTCAAAATTGAAGCACGTAATTTGCCCTACAATAGAATGAGACGATATTGATATGTCATTTTAGAAAGTTGGCTAGTTAATTCCCAAATCGACTGTACATGATGATTGTCACCGATTCTTATACCTGATGAGTTTCTCCTCGTTTTGAATTTATTTTTGAGTTGAATCTTAAGGTTTTACATGACATCAGAACACTGCCTGTACTTTATTGTCTTCAGGTCGCTGTCTCTTACTCTACGATATGCATGAGGACGGGTGTTAAAGTTCCAAATCAACTATGTACGGGCATTATGACCGATTTTTATACTTGGTGGAGTATTCCTCTTGAGCATACTTTGTAGGTCGGGCACCAGACTTAACATCCAACTACAACATACTAAAATAATATTAATATACTTGTAAGCATATTTTTTATATTGGACACCAGACTTTAACAGGCTCATCGTTCAAGTACTCCATTACGTATTCGTATATACAAGTATGCTTGTGAGTATAGCCTAATAGCCTACACTTGGTACTTCCAGAAGAAACAACTTGCACGATGAAGAGCAGTTCATTTGTGTGTTGGGTCGGTGGGGGTTGGACACTTGACTTGAGAACTGGTGGTTTCTTCTCTGTACTGAGTTTTGGTTACCCAGTTAGCGAGTCACTACAGTACCAAAACTTGGAAGCAAAGTAACTGAATTGCTTATATAAACGATCCCTCGAGTCTCTGAAGCCCCTCACCTATCTCGTGCAAACGCTCCAAAAGCTATTCCAAGAACCTCTTCAGCCTTCTCCCTTCCTAATTCTTCTGAACTTCACTTTCCAAAACCTTCCTCTGTTTCTACTCTGAGACTCTCTCTGTTTTAGTGTTTCCAAATTGCCCATCCCCCCCAATTCGCAGATATGGAAGTTAAACCTGCTAAACCCTCAAACAGGCCGAAGATATACCTTCCTCCAAGGAGAGGAGAGATCAAAATCAAGATAGCCAAAAGAGTTATAAAAGCAGCCGTCTCTGCCATGTCCCTTGTGCGTAGTCTCAGGGAAAAAGAAAAGGAAATGGAGGGTGCCTTGGCTCAACCTCCACAACTACATTCTAACCCCAAGATGGGTGTCCGGCCGCTCCGATCACTGACCCAATTCAATCTGTGTTGCTGTTCAGATCACTAGGAATTTACTTCACTATATGTGTCTCTTTTCTGTTAAACATTTAGGAAGTAGTATTCTCTCTTTTCTATTGTGGATCGTCTGTATATTCCTAATTGGATATATTCCATGAAGTGTTGGTCTCTAATAAAAGTGGGTATTCGATTTAGTTGGTTCTCTTAACAGGTTTATTTAGGGAGAGACAACTGGTCCATTTGGGATCTTCTGACAGGTAAGAAAGCTAAGTCAAGATGGCTATCTTGAATGACCTGTACTTACTGTTTTTGATTCATTTCTAGCATGTTATGGCAATGGAAGGGGCTTGTTTCTTCCTCTTCAATTTTCTGGTGACAAGGGTCTTTTAAACAAGACAAGCTTGAGATTTTTTACCCGCCCAACAAGGTACAAATGTTATACTCTGCACTTGACAAACGCCAAGGGCTAGGATTAAGAAATCCGATCGATCATTTGGGACCAATTTTTTCTAGGAAGCTTACATGAAATATGGTTATGGTTCGAGCAAAGTCAGTTTGGATGAGTTTACATATGAGCTTAGTTGCACAAAGCGGGGGCGGGAAAACGTAAGCACCAAGAAGAATCTGAAGTTGGGAGCGGCTTGAATAAATAAATGCGTAAAGAATATTATCATTTGTTTAGTATAGTTTACATAGACGGCAACAATAGACAAGGAGACTTTAAGGAGGAAGATAGAAACAAGGAATTGAGTTGAAAAGAGCTTGATTTTCTTGTATACTCTCACTTGTTTCATGCATCTTTATCCAGCTAGCGGTTCTCATCTTAGCTGGGGACGAGATCCCATAGAGCTCCTAACTTAGAATCGCAAAAGCGAATTTTCGAGAAACGTCACCATATTAAGAGTTTCCAGCAACTGCAACTAAGCATCTGAGTGGACGACCTTAAGTTGTAGCTTTGAAATCAAGCTAACACGTTGACCCAAAGGCCAGTTGTTAGTTCTAGGAGAAAAGGTACATTCTACATGAGTATCATTTTGGTAATTTTTGCATGATTGATGGGTTTGTTTAAAGTTCATTAATCTGGGAGGGACTAAAAGCAGAACAAGACGCAATCGAGTGTAGCCACAAGCTCCCATGAAAAGAACCCATTTGTGGAATGGGGGAGACGGAAGCAGGGGCAGGTCACCTAGAAGCCATTGCTTCGAGGGATACAAAGGTAAGATACTAAATAAGGTATAAGCATAGTCTTAACGTCAAATTACAAATAACTTTTATCGCGCTAGTATACAGTTTTCAGAAATAATAATTCAATAATTACAAAACAGATTCTGTTTTGGTAAAAGGAAAAACTTTGATTGTTATCCGGATTGTAAAAAGATACTTACAACTCTCCAATATAGTCACAATCAGCTGTCATTACTGTTGTTAGTGGCTTTTATTTTAGTAATGTTAAAAAAAGTCGGCTAAAAATTATCGCTAAAATTGTTAGTCAAAAAGTCATTAAAATTATTTAGTGAGTATTTATAGTCACTGTCCCTCGAGCAACACCCCAAAAAATTTATAACAAAGTTATTTCACCTTTGGCAATTGGACTAGCTACTACAGTAAATAATTTGCAGGAAATTTAGGAGCAATCATAAAGTTATTAGAACTTTGAGGGGTCAATTGTGATTTTGTACCGACAGCCAACATTCCATAAAGAGAGATGTGTGGTGAGGATTGATTGAGGCATTTGGGACGGCGGGAGAAGAGAGGGGGTGGGACCACATGATTGATACTCTTTCTAGAGTCTAGACTAATGTACACGGATCTTCCCCTACCCTGAGAACTTGCAGAGAAAGTAAGTACAGTAGTACACCAACGAGGTGTCAAAGAGATTTTGTTTTTCCTTTTTTTTTTTGGAATTTTGGTAAAGGTTTAGAATTCCAAAAAAAAAAAAAAAGTAACTTCGGCCCCTTTGACACTCTTTTTTTCCCTCTTTTTTTTTTCAGTTTTAAAAACTGAAAAAAAAAGGAGCGTTTGGTAACCATTTTTTTTTCAATTTAAAAAACCAGTTTTTAAACTGTAGAGTAAAAAAAAAAACTCCAAAAACTGGTTTTTTTTTTCACTTTTGGTTTTTTTTTTCCGACCACCACCACCACCCTCCCACCGCCGGCAGCCACCTCAGGCGACCACCGCCGGAGACTGCCGGCCGCCGGCAGTCACCTCCGGCCGCCGCCGGAGACTGTCGGCAGCCATCTCCGGCCGCCGGCGACCACCGCCGGAGACTGCCGGCAGCCACCTCCGGCCGCCGAAGACGGCCGGCAGCTACCTCCGGCCGCCGGCCACCACCGCCGGTGACTGCCGGCAGCCACCTCCGGCCGCCGGCGACCACCGCCGGAGACTGCCGGCAGCTACCTCCGGCCGCCGGCCACCACCGCCGGTGACTGCCGGCAGCCACCTCCGGCCGTCGGCCACCACCGATGACCACCGCTACGCCCCACCACCGCCACCGCAAACCACCAAAAAAAAAAGTCAAAATAAAAAGGGTTACCAAACACCAAAAAAAAAAACCTCAAAAAAAAAAGGGGTTATCAAACACCCACTTGTTTTTATAAAAAAGAAAAAAATTAAGCTACTATTTAAAAACTGAAAACCAAAAAAAAATTTTGTCAAACGAAGCCTTAGGTAATGTGTACTTTCAGTTTTAGTTTTTTATTTTTTATAAAAATAAATAGGCATTTGATTACCCAGTTTTTATTTTGAGTTTTTTCTTTAGTGGTAATTTGTGGTGACGGTGACCGGCCGCAGGAGATGGGCAATGGCGGTGGGCGGTAGCTGCCGACAGTGGGAGGGTGGTGGTAGTGGTACTCTCAAAATAAAATTCAAAACTCCTAAATATAAGTTTTAAAAACAGTCTTATTTTAAAACTGATTTTCAAAACAAAGGGAAAAAAAATAAAAACTGTATATCAAACACGTTTTTTACCTCCAATTTTTGAAACCTTAATTCTTATTAAAATAAAAAAGATATAAAAAAAAAAGGCCTAAACTGACCACGTCAGTAGACTTGCCCGACATGATGATAATATGAACGAGCATCGAAAAAATAAGACCTAACGGTCAAACATGTAAAACAAACAAAATTAAAAAAAAATTAGAAAAATATAAAGAAACCCGACCACTCAAATAATTAAATAGGCAAAAAAATAAGGAGAAGTGAGGGCTGTGAGGCACCGTTAGTTGATCTTTAGCACTTGCGCATAGGCTGCCCCAGTACCCAAGTCCTCGGCCTATATGTACTGCCCCTTCCCTCCCGCCGACATGTGCAACTTTACCTCTACCTTCATCTTGATTTTAGAGATTTCTTCACGCCTCCTCCTTTCATGGTACCCTTTCTCTTATTTTCATAAGAGAAAGAATCAAGACTCCCTTATGCATCATTTGAAACTCAATTCACATTCTTTGGTGATTTCTCTGGTTTTCTTCATCTTTGGTTCCTCCATCTCCCTCTCCCTCTCTGGGTGTTTCTTTCATTGTTCTACACAAAGCCTTTGATCGCAACCGCAGGAGTTAAAACTAATTTGCTTCTCTTTTTCTTTCTGGCTCATTGGCTTGAAGCCTCGTTTCAGCACCTTCAGTACTGATATCAACTTTAATCATTCCTCTGCTTTCCTCCCTCTGTTTTGAATTCGGTTTCTGCCTTTTCAGCTTTTTTGATACCTCGATTCTAGTCTTCTTCTCAGTTTCACAGAAGATCGTACCCCCTTCCATGGCTGGTGTTCCATCCACTGATCCCATCAGGAAAAAAAAACCAAGCCTTCCTCCAAAGAGGGGAATGATCATGGAACAGATTTTCGAGGGCATTGCTGATACAGTAGTCTCTGCAGCCGCGAAGACTGCGAAAGCAGTGTACTCGATGTGGAAAGAAGGCGGTAGCGGCGCTAGCTCTGGGTCCGTGAGCCCACCAACCAGCGGATACAACACTGATGGGGGTTAATTATCGGGTCATTTCAGTGTGTTAGGCCCGTTCCAGGGGACCTTTTCTCGTTGTACTATACTTCATAAATTGGGTAAAGGGTGTGTTTTTCTCTGTAAACAGATGCTGTTCGATTCTGTCGTTTTAGATTCAGATCAGAGCTCTGCTCTTTCTATTATTCTACTTCATTATACTACTAGGTGACTTCGTTTCAATTTGGCGTTTGCCTTGTCCACTGTTGCTTCTTCAAGGTTTTAGGGGGAGGTGTCAGTGCGTCATGTTAGCTGTTTGTTTCCGGTAGGAAGGAGCGACGGACTCCACGTTGTTATAAAAATATCTTATGCCGATTATTAAGTTTGATAATATTATTAGGTTTATTTTTATAATAAATAATAACTTAACATAACATCGAAAAGTTCTAGTAAAGTCTTTTTCCGATTTAGTAAGTTTTTTTTTTCTTTTTTTAAGGACGGATGACGTCTTATGATCTATGATCTTCTATACCCTTGTAAATTCCCATCAGATTTGGTTTTAGATTCTGTAATTCTGTGCATGGCGTGCGGCTGTTACCAAATTCAACATATGCTGTCACTATTGAAAACTTTGGGAGGATGTAAATGGCAATTTCCATCGATCAATCAATATAATGGGACAGACAGGTGTCAGTTCATATAGCAGCATCACTGGGTTAACCCCTGCCTCAGTGCACCAAGTATTCATGCCGCTAAGTATTTCACTTTGTCATATCAGACAGAACATTCTTGGTTCAGTGAGTTTGAGCCAAGTAGTAAGGTTTAGGCTAAAGCTGAATTTATATTATATAATTTTGCACTATTAATTTTGACAATTTAAAATCTCTGACATTAAGACTAAGAGGGACTGATGCGATAATAAGAGAAATGATTGAAAGAAATTTTTATAATTTTATATCTTAAATAATCAACAACGTTGATGTCAATCGATATCTTTTATTATTTTTGGGTGTTGAAAAATCTTCACCTCGTAATTTGACTTTCGTAATCTTATTAGCCATGCGTCCAAACCATATCTAAAGACGGATAAAAGGAAGGAAGGATGGAAGGAAGGAAGGAAGAAATCAAAATTAAAGTAGAAGTAAAAGAAAGATCTCATTTCAACCTTCTCACCTGGCCCATTTGTTTGAAGTTCCACAGGGGAAATAGGACTCTAAAGTGTAAAATTATCAACATGGACTAATTGTGTTTTCTCTTGAAAATTGGTTTCTTTAGTTTTCTTTTAGTGGAATGCGTACTTTTTGGGCCACCTTGGTGGTGCTTGGCTGCTCGTCGCTTGGGACTCATGACCCTTTCGGTTCTTGTTAAGTGGTGGGCTACGAGTTTGTCAACGGATAAAAAGGTTGCCTACTTTCAAGCGGTGATGCTTATTTTCTGACTCACTCGCTGATGCTGTCAGTACGTAACCCCTCCTTACATTCTTTTTTTTAATGCTTATTATGAGTGTGAAGTGTGAACACCTCACACCAGGCAGGGGCCACCCACCTGACCGGTGGGAGCCATGGCACCACCCAAAATTTTGAGAAATTTTTTTATTTGACCTTTTAAATAATGGATAAACATTTTTTTAAATAATTATAGAAATGTCACTATATTGTAGATCAAGAACGAGTAGATCAAGATTAATTCCTTTTTTCAGTTTAAATTCTTATATCATCTTAACTTATACGTTAATATTGTACTTATACATTTGATAATCACATTAGTGATACATCTACACATTAAGAGTTAAACTTCTTTCGTGTAAGATTAATAATTTGTTGTTGACTAACTTTACCAAGTTAAGTAAATCACTATAATTAGTAAAAATATATGATTAGTAACCAAAGGGAGCTCATCCATTGATAGCGCTAGTAAAATAGAAGATTTTGCTAGCGCGATCTGGCCGTCCACGGGCGATCTGTGGACGGTCCAGATCTTTTTTTTGCATTTTTTTAAGTCCGTCCGCCACATAATGTAGCGGACGATTTTTTGACAAAAATATCCCCAGACTTAAAAACAGCCCGTCCGCTACATTATGTAGCGGACGGACTTTTCTGACATTTTTTCTCTTTCTCTCTCCTTTCTCTCATCCGCTACATTATGTAGCAGATTAATTTTCTAATTTTTTTTCTCTCTTTCATTTATCTCATTAATGCTCTGACTCTTTTTGAAGTCAACTGGACAGTCTTTATGATTGCCTCAGAATACCCGCGGTTACCTTGGTTATATAAAAAACCCACTTTTTTTTTGTCTCTGCTTTAAGGTTCACAGACTCTCTCTCTCTCTCTCTTCCTCATTCTTCTCAGCCTCCCTCCTCTCTCTCTTGGTCTCTAATCACAGCCAAAGAACTCGTTGAAGCCCCAACCTTGAGCTTGCAGGCTTCTCGCTCCAGCCGTCCACCACCCATGGCCACTGACCTCAGTCCACTGTCCAGCACCAAAGATCTAGATCTTTGGTGCAGGATTTTCCCACATCTCTCATCTCTCTAGTCTTATCTGTAATATCTCTCTACTTATTGAACCCGTGAGAAACACCAAAAAGGGTACACGTTCACATCATCTAAAACGCAGCTAATGGATTCTAGAAAATCGTTCGAGGTTTTATGTGAAGTCTTCATAATTTGACGTTTTTGGAATGAGATCAGTAAGGGTTTATTCAGCATTTGAATGCCCCTTGAAAGGTTGCAATATTTTGTGGAACAACTTTAGGAGCTTCCTTTTCTTTGCAAATTTATAGAAGACATTACAGATTTGGGAGCTTCCTTGATTTGGAGTAAACGTGGTGAGGAGGACGAGAGAGAGAGAAAGAGAGAGAGAGAGAAGAAAAAGTGGTGAGAGAAATAGATGAGTCAGAAAGAAGAGAATTGACATAAAGAGAGGAAAAAATAGTCAGAGCATTAATGAGAGAAATGAAAGAGAGAAAAACATATCAGAAAATTAGTCCGCTACATAATGTAGCGGATGAGATAAAGGAGAGAGAAAAAAAATGTCAGAGCATTAATGAGAGAAAGGAGAGAGAAAGAGAAAAAGAAAAAAATGTCAGAAAAGTCCGTCCGCTACATAATGTAGCGGACGGGCTGTTTTTAAGTCTGGGGGCCTTTTTGTCAAAAAATTGTCCGCTACATTATGTGACAGACGGACTAAAAAAACGCAAAAAAAAAGATCTGGACCGTCCACAGATCGCCCGTGGACGGCCAGATCGCGCTAGCAAAATCTCCTATTTTGCTAGCACTATCAATGGATCAGCTCCCGTAACGAAATTGAGTAATCTATTTTGTATTTAACGTAATCAATAATGAGCTAATTATAATATGTTTTTGATTTTTTATGTTTTATATGAATTTGAAACTTTTAAAATTTTATGACTTTTTAGCCCCTCGATTAGACTTTCTGAGTCTGCCACCCCTGAACACCTGAAACCTCTTCCTATGTGTACTATCTCATATCCATTAATGTTAGACCCCTCATATTTAAATGCTTAAAAAAAGAAGAAAAGAAAATAAAATAAAATTAGAGAGTTTGGGACGTAATGGGTATTTTGAAATTCTATTTGTTTTAGGAATAGAAATATATATCTTTTAGGTATCTGATAGTTACGTACATTCATAGGAACACACCAAAGTTCAGAGGAGCCTCCAAAGAATCCCTAAGAAGAGACTTCTTGGGATTTTACAAATTGCTTGAGGTAAGAATTTAAATTATTTTTGATTTGGGATTGTAGTAATCTACGAATTTTCATTGTCATTGGAATTTAATTGAAATCTTTGGGTTTGTCAATTTTTAGGGCTTTTGATACAATTGAATTGAGAAGATCAAAATTTGGGTTTAATCACGATCAGAGGTAAGGATCTATTATTTTGAAAGCCTCAATCAGCGTTGGACCAATCAATCTTAGATTTGTCATGGTGTACGCTTTTAAATCCGATATACAATTGATCTTAATATCTGTGTTCAGCATAAGGTATTCAATTTTTATTCTTTTTCGTCATTCTGATGGTTGTACTAGACTCGGTGTGTGAGAATTATATTATTTTTAGGGCTAATTACACCCATGTCCCTAAGGTTTGGGGGTAATTACACGCGAGGACACAAAGTTTCAAAATGTAACATACGTGACCAAAAACGTTAAAAAAAGTAACACTTTTATCCAACCGTCAGTATTCCGTCCAAAAAGTATAATTTTCGTCATTACGTATTTTGAAAATGGCAATACTACCCCTGTACAGTATATCGTCACAAAAAGTATAATTTTCTCTAGAGATAGAAACCCTAATTTGATCTGAAGATAGAAACCCTAATTTGAAAATTAGGGTTTTGAAACCCTAATTTTAAGGTTTCAAAACCCTAATTTTCAAATTAGGTTCTTAATTTCAGGGTAGTCTCCCCACCATCGCCGGCCACAAACTCAACTGATCAGACCACCATGACCCAACAACGGGCCACCACCGTAGGCACCAGTCTCCTGCTCGATGCCTTACACCATTTTCGGCGAGGGCAGATGGCCAACAACGGCCACTGCTATTCTTCACCGGCGATTGCCACCAACCAAACACCAATGTACATCCCCATCGATCGGCCCACCCACGGCCGGTTACAGCACAACCACAACTGCTCGCTTCCACAGATCGGCCCACCCACCGTCTCTGTCGGAGCAGACCCACCACTAGGCATCGATCGTACCGGTGGGCGCGATGGTGCAAGCCCATCATGGTGGTGATGGCGATGCCTTGCTGGTGGTCACGGTGGCGCGTATCTCGACGGAGGAGGCCGGTGTCGTGACGTAGCTCGCTGATGCTTGCGATCTCGGACGGCGCGGGGTACAGAGGTAGGTCGAGGCGGTGATGGTGGCGACCGGTATGGCGACAGGCAGATCGGGAGTGCGACCGCGATCTTGCGACGCCGGTGCCTCGCCGGAGGGCCTGTTACTGCGCTGACGGGGAAGGGGAAGGCAGACGGCGTGGGGGGTGTGGGTGCTGGGTGTGGGGAGAGGAAGAATAAACAGTAAATTAAGTGGGTAATTGATTTTAAAGTCAGGGACAATCAAGTTTTTTTGTTAAAACCGTTAAGTATTTTTGTATTCCGTTTATCAATGGACATAAGTGTTATATTTTGAAACTTTGTGTCGTCGTGTGTAATTATCCCCAAACCTCAGGGACATGGGTGTAATTAGCCCTTATTTTTATCTTCTTGAAGTTCTTGAAGCTCTTGTCGCGACGGCTAAAATTCTAATGTTCACTTAATTATCACACCAAAGCTCTGTTCACGTGCCCTTCTTGTAGACATTGTAATCATGACTACGGTTTAGTAGTTTGCAATTCAATTCATTTTTCACTTCTGTTTATTCACAATTTCACGGCCTCGCTGAGCGTGCCAATGAGTGCTTGAATCACTTATGTTTGACTTTCCTTCTCCTGTTAATCCTTATTCTAACATTCCATTCGCCTTTGACCGTGGGTGTCCTTTTCTTTGGGTAGAATAATGTTTGTCACATTATTATATTCATTCTCTTGTTAAAGCCTCCTTACGAATTCTTACCTTTTCAATAGGAAATTCGTTGATGCTTCTGTAGTTCTCATCGTCTGTCCAGATATTTCGTCACATGAGTTGTAATCATGTTTTGAGTCCAGTTGTGTGTGTATATATTGTTAATCGATTCATTCTATTCATATATACTTTACTTTAGTTGGTTCAGTTTCCGTTTTCTTCATGATTTCGTTCTTTTTTATATGATTAAACTTCTGCGTGAGTTCTAGAATTATCAAAATAATCCGTTTGAATTTGTTTCTAAGTACCCGTTAAGTTCTAGTAACAACGTTCTGTAACCTATTGGAAACACTTATTATGTGCCGTGGGCATATGACCCTTACATCATAAACTTTGATTTTCGTGTCTGGTCAAATTTCTTGAACACATGTATAGGTAACTGTGTGAGCCATGTCATAATATATGTGACTTTTCTGTTTCTGACTTATCCACGTAGATTGGAATGTGGACTAGCTCAGTGGGATGAGTTAGAGATCGCGATCTTATTTTCTGAACCCGATTTCACGTGTCAGTGATGGTATGTGTGACCTTATTCTGAATGACTCTCTAGTGTCTGTCTCTGTACAATTATGTATTTTTGACATTTTGAAAATTTGTCTTGTACTAAAATATATTTTGACACTTTAAAATTCTGTCTCGTATTTGTTCCATTAAAGTTTTGTACCTCCGAAATTTCGTTCGTCAGACATTTTTTTTTGTATTCCTTTTGATTGGTCCGTTGAGCGACCTTACTGAGCATTTGGCTCACTTCCTTATTATTTTCTTCTCTCAGGTGATCAGTAAAAAGGGGACTGGATTGCAGGGCTAGCTGTGCGATTTAGAGCTAGTAATTTTATATCAGAGCCAATATTAGTAGTTTAGTTTTGCATTTAGTTTGGTTATTTTTATAACGTACAATAGGAGGACCTATGTGGATTTGAAATTTATTTTGAAACTCCATGTCAGAGCAATTTGGATCATGTAAATGCCTTAGGTTGCTATGATATTTATTGATGTATCTTTGGGTTGATTAGTTCATGCTCTGAATGACCATTTAGGGAGACTTTTTTGAAATTATTTTGAGATTTTTTGACTCTGTTATTTGATATTAACGCTCCGAAAATTCGGGGCGTTACAATTAATGTGTTTTGTTTTGCTTCCAGGACTGAGAATCCATCCATTTAAAGGAATAATTTTGAATATAACGTAATTGAACTCTCATTTATCACATTTAAAAACCTAAGCCTTCTCATATTAAAACTTAGATTAAGACGTGACCCATCGCGGAGAACACAATCCTGGTAGAAGTTTAGAAAGAGTAGCATTGTGTCATTTTGTCATCAGGTAATCACCCAACTGTTACCGGGATAACTTACTATCAAACTCTTAAGTCTGCTACTCGTGCCGAAATCATCTTCTACGGTGCAAATCCTTCAAGTTTTTTTTTTTCACCCTTCCCTTCCCTTCCCTTTACTTAAGTGATCTTTGAACCAACTAAGTACGATGACATTTTTGGACTCAATTACACGACTCTTGTTATAAAAAATGAAAAACAGTCCGAGTCTCCAAAACGAAAGTATAATGGCTTCCTCCTCAGCTTCGTCGTCACGAACGAACCTTATCCTCCCCAAATCTTAAGGTGAAGAAGAACCACATCCATTTTCAGTCTTACCAACGGAGTAGATTCGGATATCATGAGCTGTATCGACCAGGGTCGGCCTTTAGAGTGCGGAGAATTACGTGCAGTGTGTGTGGGTGGGAGGGTGACATCTTGGCTTTTATTTCCTTCATTAGGTTTTACGGGGTGGGCCACTTTAGAGCTAGTCTTTCCCGCCCTTTCCCACTATACGCTTTTGCTTTTCAGTCTCTCCATACATGCATGTGCCCCAGCTACTTGTTTGATGCAAAACAAAGTGTCAAAGATCCTTAAAGTGTCAGCTATCAGAGACCCACTTGACCCAAACACTCGTGAGGATATGCAATGAAGATGGAGTCGTTACCCCCATCTCTGTCACGCTGCTATTGGGCGAGGAATATTGCTCTCGAGCTGGTAGATAAAAGGGAGCTTCGATAAGATGTCAAAGCCGGTATGCAAGATGAGCTTGACTTTACATGAAAACTTAGTTCAATTTGGGACAAGAAGTCTTGTTCATGTATGTTGAAACGATTACAACATTCATCGTGCTACCACGTAACACGTAATGGGTTCGAAAACATACCGTACGAAGTCTCCGAAAAATTCCGACGTAGGATCCTTGTTGTTACGAGCCTCCAACACGCTTGATCTTTTTCGCAGGTACGAAAACGGCTACTAGAGTCGAGTTCTTCGTCCACGAACCAAATCCTAGAGCTTGGTGATTGCTCTAGAGAGAGTGCTATAGAGAGAGGGATTATTGCTATGACTTCCTTTATTTATTGGGATATCTCTAGCCTTTATATAGAGATACAATTAGAGACTGGCTTTACCTCCAACTCTTAGGAGATAAAGATGTATTTACCTCAAACACTTAGGAGATAAATATCCTCTAATTAACTGTAATTATCCAGACTAACAAATACACATTATCTGTTAGTGGGCGGATAATGGGTCCATTGACCCAATTTATTAACAGCTCCCACTCGCCCACACACAGGGCAAATAAATCGTAGTCCCTCTTTATCTCTCGTCCACTCATCTCCTCATACAGGAAATGGAACGTGCGACCTACGAGAAAGGATGTCCAGTTGAGGAGTATTGTATTAAGTTATCACCAAACTAACACAATACATCACTCCAATAAATCTCGTATGTACCCCAGATAGTTCAACTACACCAGATTAAACACTCTCAAATCCCTCATAATGAGCAGTGTTAAACCTCTCATATGTTATGTATTCATGACTCATATCGAAACGAAAATCGACAAAGTCGCCCGGGCTATGAATCACACAACATGATGTAATATTGAACTTTCTTCCCAAAGCCCTCATGTCATTCCAATTAGACCCAACCGCTTTCCTAGACATGCCCCGCGAGACCGCATCATCCATGATCCAAGGGTACATGCTAAAGTAGCGACATTGAGTATCCTCTTCATGACATAGTCTAAGGTGAAAAGGGTACCATATATGATCAAAAATTTTGATCCAAGTGGCTCACACAGTGACGAAGCAGGGATTCATTCGTCACTCCCACTGTCGGTCTGCATTTAGCACATGCAGTATGATTTGCATGCTATGGCGTAACCCCCAAGGGCGTGTCACATAAATGTATAATAAATACGCCATACGAATCTAAGTCTAGTCGCTGTACAAGCGCCTAACCTGAGTTTTTCAGCCCAGTCACTCTCATAGTGCCTGCCTGAAATCTCACATTCGGCTGTAAACAGGCTACATAGAGTTGTGGAGATACTCTATGATCGACCTACATTTATTAGGTCTCATCTTAGCTCCAACTAAGGCGACATGTTTGCTTTATAAGCTGTATCATCTTATTCGCCCACTTGGCGCTTAAGACAATTATGTCTCATCTTGCTCGCTATCTTAGCGCCAAGGTGAATTACCCGTGTGAGTGGGTCAATTCGAGCCTGGTGACACTCTCAACAAGGATGTATATGTAATCACAAAGATTATTCATTCATTCCATAATAAACTCAAATCAAGGAATGAAAATTTAATATAATAAATGTCAAGCACATAAGATGCCATAAACATGTCAAAACCTACGGAGTCCCATACTCCTAATGTGAGAAAGGAAAACATCTCTAGCAATGGGCTTGGTCAAAGGATCAGCCACCATTCTGCCAGTAGGTATATGTTTCATGGACACCTCTCCTTGCGCAACTAAAGTTCTAATGAAGTGATAACGAAGGCCTATGTGTTTGATATTTGGGGTCCGTTACAAAATCTAGGGTAGCTGTATTGACACAGTGAACAATGACAGACTCATCTGCATGAGTTGTAACCCCTAGAGCCTGTAAGAATGACCTCAACCAAACAGTTTCCTGGACTGCTGCTGAACAAGCAACATACTCCGACTCTATCGTGGATAGGGCGATGCAAGACTTTTTCTTGCTGTGCCAAGAGATAGCTCCACCCGAAGTGGATATGCGCTCATCTCTATCAGCGCCCCAATCAGCATCGCTGTATACTCTCAGTCTCAAGTCTCCACCATGATAACACAGGACGAGATCAGCGGTTCCACGCAAGTATCGAAGGATCCTCTTCACCGCATTCCAATGAGCGGGTCCAGGATTACTCTGATAACGACTCACCATTCCAACGGCAAAGCAGATGTCTGGACGCGTACACAACATAGCGTACATCAGACTCCCAACTGCAGCCGCGTAAGGCACTTTGGACATCCGATTCTTTTCCTCATCATTCTTTGGGCATTGGTCTGTTGTTAAAGTACACGCCTTGTCCATTAGAGTGTCTATGGGTTTTGAGTTATGCATACGGAATCGTTCAATGACCTTCTTGATATATGTCTCTTGAGACAAACCGAGAAGTCTCTTTGGACGATCACGTATGATTTTAACTCCGAGCATATAATTAGCTTCTCCCATGTCCTTCATCTCAAAAGTTGAGGACAGCCACTGCTTAGTGGCGACAATGGAACTCATGTCATTCCCAGCTAAAAGAATGTCATCCACATACAAAGAAAGGATTAGAATATTTTTCTTGGATCGTTTTACGTAAACGCAATGGTCTTGTTCAATCATTTCAAAACCTATAGAGGTAATGGCATGATGAAACCTAAAGTACCACTGCCTAGACGATTGTTTGAGACCATATATAGAACGTTTGAGACGGCAAACTTTGCGCTCATGTCCTTTGACTTCAAAACCCTCGGGTTGAGCCATATAAATCTCTTCGTCTAGTTCTCCATTGAGAAACGCAGTCTTAACATCCATATGAAAAAGTTCTAAATCCTGCTGGGCGACAATAGCTAGGATCAGACGAATTGAAGCAAATCTCACCACTGGGGAGAAAGTATCTTCATAGTCCACACCCCGCAGTTGGGTATAGCCTTTCGCCACAAGACGTGCCTTATACTTGTCGATTAACCCATCTACCTTGCGTTTGACTTTAAAAACCCACTTGTTTCCAATAGTCTTGCGCCCTGGCGGAAGGTCAATCAACTCCCAGACTCGATTCTTTTCCATTGAGCTTAACTCATCCTTCATTGCAGCCATCCACTCATTTCTAGCAGATGAAGATAAGGCTTCTTCCACAGAAGTAGGCTCGTCCTCATCATTTGGAGTGCACATAAGAATTTCACCGTCAATCTCAAAACGACGACGTGGAACTCTTCCTCGTGCACCTCTGCGCAGTTGAGAATCTTGTTGACCTGATGGTCCTTGTGGTGTGCTCCCACTGTCTGGGATACTCCCACTAGGTTGAAGGTCACTTACACTATCTTCAGCGACAACCGGATGAGGAACTAATTCCCCACCTTCGCTTGAAGATGGTAAAGTGGGTTCAACCTCCTCTAACTCATAGAGGTCAAGATTCTTACTCGCATCTCCAATGCTAGGAAAATCACTCTCTATGAAATCGACATCACGAGACTCTATTTCAGTCCTTCCACCATTTGGATGTTCACCATACATTACATAACCTTTAGAGTTTTCAGAATACCTTAGAAAGATACTCTTCTTTGCTCTAGGCCCTAGTTTCCCATACTTATGAGAAGTACTGTGAACATAACCTGCTGAGCCCCATGGGCGCAAGTTATCCAAATTTGGCTTTTGGTCATTCCAAAGCTCATAAGGGGTGGATTTGACTGACTGTGAAGGCACACGATTAAGTATATAGGCTGCAGTCAAAAGGGCATCCCCCCAAAAAGATATAGGAAGGTTTGCTTGCGCCATCATAGACCTAACCATGTCTAACAATGTTCTATTCCTTCTTTCCGCAACACCATTTTGTTGTGGAGTATTAGGAATAGTAAGTTGCCTGCGTATCCCCTTTTCCTCACAAAACTTCTTGAAGTGATCTGACAAATATTCGCGTCCTCGGTCAGTGCGAAGAGTTTTTAAATTCTTCTCTTTCTGATTCTCAACCTCAGCTACAAAGCGTTTGAAACAGTCCAAAGCTTCGTAGCGGTGAGATATCAGATACACATAACCATATCGCGTATAATCGTCTATCAGTGTAAGGAAATAAGAGGCGCCATGGCGTGCCTTTACACTCATAGGTCCGCATATATCAGAGTGAACTAGCTCAAGTGGTTGAGTTGCTCTCACAGCCTTTCCAAAAGGCTTCCTGCATGCTTTACCGGCCAAACAAGCCTCACAAGTTTGTAGATTGACTTTTGCGAGTGGGCCTAAAAGGCCTTCTCTAGCCAAACGAGTCATTCTATCTTGGCCTATGTGGCCCAGTCTTGCATGCCAGGTGGTAGAATCATTCACAATATTATCATTCACCACATAAGAATAAGAAGACTGAGAATCAATTAAATCCAATTGAAAAAGACTATCCATGCGAAAACCATGTCCGAACAAAACATCATCCAAAAAAATGTCCAACTTATTACCCCTAAAAATAAAGGAAAAACCACTGTCTAATAAAGCAGTAACTGAAAGTAGATTAAGCCGAACTGTGGGTGCATATCGCACATCCTCTAGAATCAATGTGCGCCCAGTGCGCAACTTGAGCTGGTAAGAACCAACCCCTAGCACCTCTTCGGAACTATTGTTTCCCATGAAGATATGTTTGCTACCCGCTGGAATCCGGTGATAATCTACGAACCCCTCTCGATCACGTGCTACATGTTTTGTTGCACCTGTATCCACAAACCACACAGGTTGGGAATGAGCAACCATCACATGTGAGGAAACATATAACTGAGAGAGAGATTCTGAAAGTACCTTCTTCGGCTCAGTGCAATCACGAGCGAAGTGTCCTTTCTGTTGACAGTTGAAGCATTTAACTTTAGACAGATCCTTTTTCCCACCACGTTTTCCTCTCTTGCGTTTCTTCATTTTTCCTTCCTTTGGCGCAGAAGTGCTAGCCTCGCCTTTCTTACCTTTCTTACTTTGTCTTCCGCGCTTGCCATTTGCATTGCGCGATCCCCCTTGGGCGACATAAGCAAGGGTCTTGTCAGCATCTCGAGTCTCGTCCTCAAGGATGACATGCTGTGAAACATCAGAAAAGTTCTTGATGTTTTCACTGTGGGTCAATATCTGTTTCATATTGGCCCACGAGGCAGGAAGGGACCTTATGACAGCTCTGACTTGCTGCTCATCTGTGAGCGCATGGCCAGCATCCCTTAGCTTACCAATCATATTGGACATCATCCTTAGATGTTCACTCATGGTATGTTTAGGGTCTTTTGTGTACTCCTCAAACTTAATCACAAGGCTACGAAGCCGCGTAGTTGAGGTTCCACCAAAAGAAAACTTGAGCTGATCCCATAAAGCTTTGCAAGTTGGAAGTTCATCATACTGCCCAATTAGATCATTTTGCAAGCTGCTCAACAAGGTGTAGCGCGCACTACGATCTTTCTGATTCCATTTCTGGTAGGCAGTGTGGTCTCTTAGGGGTTGCGCCTCAGTTGGCGCGACCATCTCCTTGGTCAAGTGCTCCTCGAGCTCTTGTTCGTTCAGCATGAATTTCATCTTTTTGTGCCAAACGTCATAATTATCTCCGTTAAGTTTCTCACCCTTAACGAGATCAGCTATGACATTTTTGGTGGCCATTATTTTCACTACATTAGATTGCGCAAGGAAAAGACATTAATTATACATCCTTATTTTTATTTCAAAAAATTCAAATGAAAAACATAATCCTTCCTCACATCATGAAATCGAAAATCTGCTAAGCTCGTAATCATCTCCCATGTATGTGAGTTGGGAAAAATATTTTTCAAGTAATTTTTCGCAATAAATTTCATCATCATATAAGCCACAATATAATAAATCATCCACATGATAATTTAGAACAATATAAAATTGCACCATGCAATTAAATTTGCAAGGACTCCATTGAGCCCTATTGGCATTCTAATAACTTATGCTAAGAAAATTCTGGTTTGAATAATGTGCGTGCGAAATTACATCCCCGTACAAGGCTTTCTCGAAATATACAGGGAAATAGCAGAATACAACATCTTTGAGAATCCTACTACAAACTACTCCAATAAAACAAATGGAGATGCCGCACAGCACATTATTCTCAAAAGAATTTTCTTAAAGCAAGAGTAAACACATTAAACATAAGTTTCTTTAGAATGCCAATCTAATATCCATCCATTTAACCTAAAACTAGCATACTCAAATAAGAAGTTACAGGGTAATAAAATGGATGAATAGGCCACATTCTCCTCCCAAGGAAAACGGGCGACAAGGGCCTTGAAAATATAAATGGTTTAAAAGTGTGGATTTACCAAAAACCCAACAAATATACCTCAAAAGTATATTTAAACCATAACACAAATCAAGGCAAGCATGTAACAAATTAGACATAATTTATCTATGTCATATAACTCTCCAAAAATATTTATTGCTACTCACGAAGTGCAAAAAATAATATTTACGCATTATTCGTATTTTTGGGAACCACAAAAGTACCACAAAAATACTCACAAATGACCAAAAACTGAGAGATAAATCCTAAAAAATTGGCAAACAGTAAATTTATCCTTAATATGCCCTCTGAAATTAAATAAAAATTCTGTGTGTATAAAACAAAATTTTAAAGTTAATTTTTCATAGAAAAAGTCGTTTAAAAATTAAACAGAACACACACAGAGGGTATAAAGGTAATTCACACCACTGAAAATTTTCAGAAGGCATGACAAGGCTCCACTCGCCGGCGGTGACAATCACCGGCCAAAAACCAGCCTGCACGCGCCTCCACGCGCCGCCGTGCGCGTGGGACAGCGCAGAAGATTCTTGGAGCAGGCGCGTGGAGCACGCGCGCGTGGAGCGCGTGGGCTCGTCGACGCCGCCTTGCTGGCGCGTGAGAGCGCGTGGGCGCGTTGCACGCGTGGGCTCAGCCACGGCTGGCGCGTGGATGCGTGTGCGCGGCTCCAGGGCGTGGCTTGGCTCACGTTCGGCGCGTGGGGCGCGTGTCAGCGAGTGGCGTGTGCTTGTCATGCGCGTGGCTCAATCGGCGCGTGACACGTGTCACGGCTTGTGCACTGTTCATCTTCTTCGTGAAAAAACCCTAATTTTTTTCAGCCGCCGCGATGCCAACTTCGGGATGCCATATCTCTCTCGTTTTTAAGCCAAATAATGCGTACGATATATCGTTGGAAAGCTTATACAACATAGATTAATTATGTACCAACCGATCATGATAAAAACAGAATATCATACTCCGAATTTGAGTCCCAAAACTCGAAAAAACCACAGTTTTCTTGAAAAATAAAATCGTGATTTCTCACAAATCATGCATCCAAAAATCACGAAATTTTATGGAGTTCATCCTCAACCATAGGAGAACAAAAACATCTAATTATTTTTCAGAAAAACATGCTCAATAAATTTCGAATTTTAATAATGGGTCTCATTCATGTATCCGGAAAAAATCGTAACATGCACATAATTTAATCTAGCATGTTAAAGGCGAATCAACAAGTAATCATGCTCTGATACCAATGTTGAAACGATTACAACATTCATCGTGCTACCACGTAACACGTAATGGGTTCGAAAACATACCGTACGAAGTCTCCGAAAAATTCCGACGTAGGATCCTTGTTGTTACGAGCCTCCAACACGCTTGATCTTTTTCGCAGGTACGAAAACGGCTACTAGAGTCGAGTTCTTCGTCCACGAACCAAATCCTAGAGCTTGGTGATTGCTCTAGAGAGAGTGCTATAGAGAGAGGGATTATTGCTATGACTTCCTTTATTTATTGGGATATCTCTAGCCTTTATATAGAGATACAATTAGAGACTGGCTTTACCTCCAACTCTTAGGAGATAAAGATGTATTTACCTCAAACACTTAGGAGATAAATATCCTCTAATTAACTGTAATTATCCAGACTAACAAATACACATTATCTGTTAGTGGGCGGATAATGGGTCCATTGACCCAATTTATTAACAATGTATATCCGTTCAAGTTATTTGACGTGAAACTGATACAAATTTACACGTCCGCCTCAAGGTTTACTCACAATAAAGTTTTCTTGTTTCGAGACATCGACCTATTGCCACCACCGTTTGCCTAACAATGATACGTGAAGTTGCAACTGCGCTGGCGAGCTAGGAGAATTTAGATTTTAGAACTTTCTTCTTGCTCGACAGTTTAGGTTCTAAGCGTCCATCATTATTTTACGTTTTTGCCAAAACAAGATGAGATGAAATGGATTAACCAACTAAGTATTTGCAATATCCAGGAGCAGCCTTCTGCCTCCAAATCGGCGTAATTTGGGTTAACTAATATTAGGTCATTTTGAAGACTCGCTCTCACAGAGCTGATTGACTTGAGACTAACCACAATTGATGCACTGCGTAATTAAGGGAAATTGCAATATGAGATTTCATAGTTCTCCAAACAAATAGGTGAAAATTTTCATGGTTAAGTGCGGCTGTTGCCCGAGGCTTTCGGCCGTTAAGGTATAAATCTCGCGTCACATAAATAATGATAAAGAATGCAATGCATAAACTTTGTGGGCTGTCTTCTCCTTACTAAATAGTTTTGAGTTGTTTGCATTCACATCGTATCAGAGCTTTCATTTACTAAGCTTTTAATTTTGACCCTTCTGGCTTGCATATTTGGTCCTCCTTTACTATAGTACAATGTTAACTTATTATATTTGTAGTCCGACTCATTTTCTAACGGCTTAAGATTTTATAGCAGATGATTTAACTTAATAAGATATCAGAGCTTTAGTTTGTCTATTATAAGTTTAAATTCTTCTCGCCTGCATTTTGGTCCCCCAATTTATAGTAGTGCAATTTACGTTATTTTTATTTATGCACTCGGTAGGTGGTGCATCCCGGTCGATTTGTTTCTTCACGTGTAATCAGAAGCTCGAAAGCTAGGGAGAATGTTAAGGCGTGGTCATTAGGTCCATTCCTGATATTAGAGCGGGTCCATTCAAGCCCAACAAACAATTAAAAACAAAATCACTGCCACTCACTTTAATTCATCCACGTGTTTAACTCACTCAAAAAAAAGTCCGACCACGCGTAAGGAGGCGTATTGAGATATTAATCTCACATTTGGTAAATAAGGAATGACAGTTTAATACACGAACCTTATGAACTTCTCCCTTTCCATTGACAATTAATTTTGAACGAAAGAGTTTCACAACTTTGTGGTATTTGGAGAGTACGCAACCTTACTTCTGCCATACTAGGCGGTTCTTTCGCGTTGCATGCTCCCCGGGTCAAAATGAAGCAATCAATCTTCGCCATGGAAGCGACATTTGCCCCTCTTAGTGAAAATTGTCTTGGCACGTACATGGAAGTTAAGAAACATGCTCGGAACTAGATGATCGGCCGTCGGTAAAAGCAAAACCTCAATTGCCAATTTTGCCAAAGTCTATATGAATATGAGCACGTTTCTCTGCCAAAGTAGGATTCTCGGAAGACATGATTGAAATGTCTGTATGCAAATCCTCATCGCATATGCCTCTTTTATAAAGTTTATTGTTCAGTCGGATTCCCAATCTTACTGTTCTTTAAATTAATAGTTGTTGAAACGATTACAACAATTATTGCGCTACCACGTAACACGTAGTGGGTTCGAAAACATACCGTATGAAGTCTCCGAATATTCCGACGTAGGATCCTTGTTGTTACGAGCCTCCAACACGCTTGATCTTTTTTGCAGGTACGAAAACGGCTACTAGAGTCGAGTTCTTCGTCCACGAACCAAATCCTAGAGCTTGGTGATTGCTCTAGAGAGAGTGCTATAGAGAGAGGGTTATTGCTATTGACTTGTGATTTATTGGGATATCTCTAGCCTTTATATAGAGATACAATTAGAGACTGACTTTACCTCCAACTCTTAGGAGATAAAGATTGTATTTATCTCAAACACTTAAGAGATAAATATTCTCTAAATAACTGTATTTATCCAAACTAACAAATACACATTATCTGTTAGTGGGCGGATAATGGGTCCACTGACCCAATTTATTAACAGCTCCCACTCGCCCACACACAGGGCAAATAAATCGTACAGTCCCTCTTTATCTCTCGTCCACTCATCTCCTCATACAGGAAATGGAACGTGCGACCTACGAGAAAGGATGTCCAGTTGAGGAGTATTGTATTAAGTTATCACCAAACTAACACAATACATCACTCCAAAAAATCTCGTATGTACCCCAGATAGTTCAACTACACCAGATTAAACACTCTCAAATCCCTCATAGTGAGCAGTGTTAAACCTCTCATATGTTATGTATTCATGACTCATATCGAAACGAAAATCGACAAAGTCGCCCGGGCTATGAATCACACAACATGATGTAATATTGAACTTTCTTCCCAAAGCCCTCATGTCATTCCAATTAGACCCAACCGCTTTCCTAGACATGCCCCGCGAGACCGCATCATCCATGATCCAAGGGTACATGCTAAAGTAGCGACATTGAGTATCCTCTTCATGACATAGTCTAAGGTGAAAAGGGTACCATATAGGATCAAAATTTTCGATCCAAGTGGCTCACACAGTGACGAAGCAGGGATTCATTCGTCACTCCCACTGTCGGTCTGCATTTAGCACATGCAGTATGATTTGCATGCTATGGCGTAACCCGCAAGGGCGTGTCACATAAATGTATAATAAAATACGCCATACGAATCTAAGTCTAGTCGCTGTACAAGCGCCTAACCTGAGTTTTTCAGCCCAGTCACTCTCATAGTGCCTGCCTGAAATCTCACATTCGGCTGTAAACAGGCTACATAGAGTTGTGGAGATACTCTATGATCGACCTACATTTTTTAGGTCTCATCTTAGCTCCAACTAAGGCGACATGTTTGCTTTATAAGCTGTATCATCTTATTCGCCCACTTGGCGCTTAAGACAATTATGTCTCATCTTGCTCGCTATCTTAGCGCCAAGGTGAATTACCCGTGTGAGTGGGTCAATTCGAGCCTGGTGACACTCTCAATAAGGATGTATATGTAATCACAAAGATTATCCATTCATTCCAAAATAAACTCAAATCAAGGAATGAAAATTTAATGTAATAAATAATGTCAAGTACATAAGATGCCATAAACATATCAAAACCTACGTAGTCCCATACTCCTAATGTGAGAAAGGAAAACATCTCTAGCAATAGGCTTGGTCAAAGGATCAGCCACCATTCTGCCAGTAGGTATATGCTTCATGGTCACCTCTCCTTGCGCAACTAAAGTTCTAATGAAGTGATAACGAAGGCCTATGTGTTTGGCCTTCCCATGATATTTGGGGTCCTTTACAAAATCTAGGGCAGCTGTATTGTCACAGTGAACAGTGACAGACTCGTCTGCATGAGCTGTAACCCCTAAAGCCTGTAAGAATGACCTCAACCAAACAGTTTCCTGGACTGCTGCTGAACAAGCAACATACTCCGACTCTATCGTGGATAGGGCGATGCAAGACTTTTTCTTGCTGTACCAAGAGATAGCTCCACCTGAAGTGGATATGCGCTCATCTCTATCAGCGCCCCAATCAGCATCGCTGTATCCTCTCAATCTCAAGTCTCCACCATGATAGCACAGGACGAGATCAGCGGTTCCACGTAAGTATCGAAGAATCCTCTTCACCGCATTCCAATGAGCGGGTCCAGGATTACTCTGATAACGACTCACCATTCCAACGGCAAAGCAGATGTCTGGACGCGTACACAACATAGCGTACATCAGACTTCCTACTGCAGCCGCGTAAGGCACTTTGGACATCCGATTCTTTTCCTCATCATTCTTTGGGCATTGGTCTGTTGTTAAAGTACACGCCTTGTCCATTGGAGTGTCTATGGGTTTTGAGTTATGCATACAGAATCGTTCAATGACTTTCTTGATGTATGTCTCTTGAGACAAACTGAGAAGTCTCTTTGGACGATCACGTATGATTTTAACCCCGAGCACATAATTAGCTTCTCCCATGTCCTTCATCTCAAAAGTTGAGGACAGCCACTGCTTAGTGGCGACAATGGAACTCATGTCATTCCCAGCTAAAAGAATGTCATCCACATACAAAGAAAGGATCAGAATATTTTTCTTGGATCGTTTTACGTAAACGCAATGGTCTTGTTCAATCATTTCAAAACCTATAGAGGTAATGGCATGATGAAACCTAAAGTACCACTGCCTAGACGATTGTTTGAGACCATATATAGAACGTTTGAGCCGGCAAACTTTGCGCTCATGTCCCTTGACTTCAAAACCCTCAGGTTGAGCCATATAAATCTCTTCGTCTAGTTCTCCATTGAGAAACGCAGTCTTAACATCCATATGAAAAAGTTCTAAATCCTGCTGGGCGACAATAGCTAGGATCAGGCGAATTGAAGCAAATCTCACCACTGGGGAGAATGTGTCTTCATAGTCCACACCCCGCAGTTGGGTATAGCCTTTCGCCACAAGACGTGCCTTATACTTGTCAATTGACCCATCTGCCTTGCGCTTGACTTTTAAAACCCACTTGTTTCCAACAGTCTTGCGCCCTGGCGGAAGGTCAACCAACTCCCAGACCTGATTCTTCTCCATTGAGCTCAACTCATCTTTCATTGCAGCCATCCACTCATTACTAGCAGTGAAGATAAGGCTTCTTCCACAGAAGTGGGCTCGTCTTCATCAGTTGGAGTGCACATAAGAATTTCACCGTCAATCTCAAAACGACGACGTGGAACTCTTCCTCGTGCACCTCTACGCAGTTGAGAATCTTGTTGACCTGATGGTCCTTGATGGTGTGCTCCCACTAGGTTGAAGATCACTTATACTATCTTCAGCGACAACAGGATGAGGAACTAATTCCCCACCTTCGCTTGGAGATGGTAAAGTGGCTTCAACCTCCTCTAACTCATAGAGGTCAAGATTCTTACTCGCGTCTCCAATGCTAGGAAAATCATTCTCTATGAAATCGACATCACGAGACTCTATTTCAGTCTTTCCACCATTTGGATGTTCACCATACATCACATAGCCTTTAGAGTTTTCAGAATACCTCAAGAAGATACTCTTTTTAGCTCTAGGCCCTAGTTTCCCATACTTATGAGAAGTACTGTGAACATAACCTGCTGAGCCCCATGGGCGCAAGTTATCCAAATTTGGCTTTTGGCCATTCCAAAGCTCATATGGGGTGGATTTGACTGATTGTGAAGGCACTCGATTAAGTATATAGGCTGCAGTCAAAAGAGCATCCCCAAAAAGATATTGGGAGGTTTGCTTGCGCCATCATAGACCTAACCATGTCTAACAATGTTCTATTCCTTCTTTTCGCAACGCCATTTTGTTGTGGAGTATTAGGAAGTAAGTTGCCAGCGTATCCCTTTTTTCTCACAAAACTTCTTGAAGTGATCTGACAAATATTCGCGTCTTCGGTCAGTGCGAAGAGTTTTTAAATTCTTCTCTTTCTGATTCTCAACCTCAGCTACAAAGCGTTTGAAACAGTCCAAAGCTTCATAGCGGTGAGATATCAGATACACATAACCATATCGCGTATAATCGTCTATCAGTGTAAGGAAATAAGAGGCGCCATGGCGTGCCTTTACACTCATAGGTCCACATATGTCAGAGTGAACTAGCTCAAGTGGTTGAGTTGCTCTCACAGCCTTTCCAAAAGGCTTCCTGCATGCTTTACCGGCCAAACAAGCCTCACATGTTTGTAGATTGACTCTTGCGAGTGGGCCCAAAAGGCCTTCTCTAGCCAAACGAGTCATTCTATCTTGGCCTATGTGGCCCAGTCTTGCATGCCAGGTGGTAGAATCATTCACAATATTATCATTCACAACATAAGAATAAGAGGACTGAGAATCATTTAAATCCAATTGAAAAAGACTATCCATGCGAAAACCATGTCCGAACAAAACATCATCCAAAAAGATGTCCAACTTATTACCCTTAAAAGGAAAAACCACTGTCTAATAAAGCAGTAACTGAAAGTAGATTAAGCCGAACAGTGGGTGCATATCGCACATCCTCAAGAATCAATGTGCGCCCAGTGCGCAACTTGAGCTGGTAAGAACCAACCCCTAGCACCTCTTCGGAGCTATTGTTTCCCATGAAGATATGTTTGCTACCCGCTGGAATCCGGTGATAATCTACGAACCCCTCTCGATCACGTGCTACATGTTTTGTTGCACCTGTATCCACAAACCACACAGGTTGGGAATGAGCAACCATCACATGTGAGGAAACATATAACTGAGAGAGAGATTCTGAAAGTACCTTCTTCGGCTCAGTGCAATCACGAGCGAAGTGTCCTTTCTGTTGACAGTTGAAGCATTTAACTTTAGACATATCCTTTTTTCCACCACGTTTTCCTCTCTTGCGTTTCTTCATTTTTCCTTCCTTTGGCGCAGAAGTGCTAGCCTCGCCTTTCTTACTTTGTCTTCCGCGCTTGCCATTTGCATTGCGCGATCCCCCTTGGGCGACATAAGCAAGGGTCTTGTCAGCATCTCGAGTCTCGTCCTCAAGGATGACATGCTGTGAAACATCAGAAAAGTTCTTGATGTTTTCACTGTGGGTCAATATCTGTTTCATATTGGCCCATGAGGCAGGAAGGGACCTTATGACAGCTCTGACTTGCTGCTCATCTGTGAGCGCATGGCCAGCATCCCTCAGCTTACCAATCATATTGGACATCATCCTTAGATGTTCACTCATGGTATGTTTAGGGTCTTTTGTGTACTCCTCAAACTTAATCACAAGGCTACGAAGCCGCGTAGTTGAGGTTCCACCAAAAGAGAACTTGAGCTGCTCCCATAAAGCTTTGCAAGTTGGAAGTTCATCATACTGCCCGATTAGATCATTTTGCAAGCTGCTCAACAAGGTGTAGCGCGCACTACGATCTTTCTGATTCCATTTCTGGTAGGCAGTGTGGTCTCTTAGGGGTTGCGCCTCAGTTGGCGCGACCATCTCCTTGGTCAAGTGCTCCTCGAGCTCTTGTTCGTTCAGCATGAATTTCATCTTTTTGTGCCAAACGTCATAATTATCTCCGTTAAGTTTCTCACCCTTAACGAGATCAGCTATGACATTCTTGGTGGCCATTATATTCACTACATTAGATTGCGCAAGGAAAAGACATTAATTATACATCTTTCTATTTATTTCAAAAAATTCAAATGAAAAACATAATCCTTCCTCACATCATGAAATCGAAAATTTGCTAAGCTCGTAATCATCTCCCATGTATGTGAGTTGGGAAAAATATTTTTCAAGTAATTTTTCGCAATAAATTTCATCATTATATAAGCCACAATATAATAAATCATCCACATGATAATTTAGAACAATATAAAATTGCACCATGCAATAAAGTGTGCAAGGACTCCATTGAGCCCTATTGGCATTCTAATAACTTATGCTAAGAAAATTCTGACTTGAATAATGTGCGTGCGAAATTACATCCCCGTACAAGGCTTTCTGGAAATATACAGGGAAATAGTAGAATACAACATCTTTGAGAATCCTACTACAAACTACTCCAATAAAACAAATGGAGATGCCGCACAGCACATTATTCTCAAAAGAATTTTCTTAAAACAAGAGTAAACACATAAACATAAGTTTCTTTAGAATGCCAATCTAGTATCCATCCATTTAACCTAAAACTAGCATGCTCAAATAACAAGTTAAAGGGTAATAAAATGGATGAATAGGCCACATTCTCCTTCCAAGGAAAACGGGCGTAAAGGCCTTAAAATTGGGTTTAAAGAGTGTGGGCTTACCAAAAGCCCAACAAATATATAAAAAGTATATTTAAACCATAACACAAATCAAGGCAAATGTAACAAAACATAATTTATCTATGTCATATAACTCTCCAAAATATTTATTTCTACTCACGAAGTGCAAAAAATAATATTTACGCATTATTCGTATTTTTGGGAACCACAAAAGTACCACAAAAATACTCACAAATGACCAAAAACTGAGAGATAAATTCTTAAAAATTGGCAAACAGTAAATTTATCCCTAATATACCCTCTGCAATTAAAGAAAAATTCTGTGTGTATAAAACAAAATTTTAAAGCTAATTTTTTAGAAAAAGTCGTTTAAAAATTAAACAGAACACACACAGAGGGTATAAAGGTAATTTAACCACATAAAAAATCAAAAGGCCAAGAAAACACTCCACTCGCCGGCGGTGACGTCAAAATCTGCTGAAAACAACCTTCACGCGCCTCCACGCGCCACCGTGCGCGTGGGGCAGCGTCTGGTTTTTTTTGAACAGGCGCGTGAGTTACACGCGCGAGCGTGGGCGCGCGTGGAATCAGCTTGGCTTGGGCGCGTGCGGCGCGTGTCGCGCGTGGTAGCAGCCACGGCTGGTGCGTGGCGGCGCGGCTTGGTGCTCGTGTGTCTTGCGCTGCTGCCTTCGCGCGTGGCGCGCGTCCTTGGCGCGGCTTTAGCGCGTGACGCGCGTGGCGTGCACTGTTCATCTTCTTTTTAAAAACCCTAATTTTCAGCCGCCGCCATGTCGCGATGCCAACTTCGAATGCCATATCTCTCTCGTTTTTAAGCCAAATAATGCGTACGATATATCGTTGGAAAGCTTATTCAACATAGATTAATGTATGAACCAATTATGATAAAAACTGAATATCATGCTCCGAATTTGAGTCCCAAAACTCGAAAAAATCACAGTTTTCTTAAAAAATAAAATCGTGATTTCTCACAAATCATGCATCCAAAAATCACGAAATTTTATGGAGTTCATCCTCAACCATAGGAGAACAAAACTATATAATTATTTTTCAGAAAAACATGCTCAAAAAATTTCGAATTTTAATAATGGGTCTCATTCATGTATCCGGAAAAAATCGCAACATGCACATAATTTAATCTAGCATGTTAAAGGCGAATCAACAAGTAATCATGCTCTGATACCAATGTTGAAACGATTACAACAATTATTGCGCTACCACGTAACACGTAATGGGTTCGAAAACATACCGTACGAAGTCTCCGAATATTCCGACGTAGGATCCTTGTTGTTACGAGCCTCCAACACGCTTGATCTTTTTCGCAGGTACGAAAACGGCTACTAGAGTCGAGTTCTTCGTCCACGAACCAAATCCTAGAGCTTGGTGATTGCTCTAGAGAGAGTGCTATAGAGAGAGGGTTATTGCTATTGACTTGTGATTTATTGGGATATCTCTAGCCTTTATATAGAGATACAATTAGAGACTGGCTTTACCTCCAACTCTTAGGAGATAAAGATTGTATTTATCTCAAACACTTAAGAGATAAATATTCTCTAAATAACTGTATTTATCCAAACTAACAAATACACATTATCTGTTAGTGGGCGGATAATGGGTCCACTGACCCAATTTATTAACAATAATAATAGTGCAAAGCAAGACAACGTGCACGAACCATATCTTAGCTAATGATGCCCCCGTCAGGTTTAGGCAGAAGTAAGTATTTTTTTTCTAGATAGTTGAACATGTTTTATATGGGATGTTACTCCATAAGGATACATGGACCAGACCTCAGGAATTGTAGTTTATGCAATGATATTGATAACTTTATTGTTTTATGCCTTGTTAAAAACTTTGAGTTCTTTTATTAGGCCTATACTAAATACTATTATTACTTTGTTAGAAATTTGGGTTCTTTTTTACAGGTCCATTTTATTTTCTCGTTATGCACCCGACTCGAAATTTACTGCTGTTTGATTTTTATTTTATTTTTTAAGAAAGAATTGTATCCATTGGTTAAAGCATTAAAATGATAAGTTGAAAAAAATCACAGTACATATATATATATATATATATATATATATATATATATATATATATATATATATATATATATATGTGTGTGTGTGTGTGTGTGTGTGTGTGTGTGTGTCTATATACACACACACACACACGAGTAATAATTTACTTTGCATGTTATATAGTAATTTGACATAAAAATATTATAAACATTGGTGAACAATATAATTAAAATTAATCAATACGACTATTATAATCAAATTGTAATAAGAAATCTTTTGTTAATTGCTAATCAAATACTCAAAATATGAAAAATTAATTACACAAAACACGGTCTTACTTTCAAACACGAATTTTTTACGCCAATTATCATTCGATATTTTTCATTATTTATCATAGTTATTTTTTTTGTCACATCAAATTGCCGCTAAAGAGAATTCTGACTGTTTCATATTATATCTTGTTATTGAAGGTGCATTGACATTGTAATTTGTCTCAAAATCTTTCATAAACATCCAAC
>JAVXUP010001767.1:185000-194398 GCA_033070095.1 Escallonia herrerae | reverse complement strand
ATATATATATATATATATATATATATATATATATATATATATATATATATATATATATATATATATATGGGAGCTGATCCATTGATAGCGCTAGCAAATGGAGTTAAGTTGCTAGCGCGATCTGACCGTCCATCCTGAAAGATGGACGGTCCAGATCGCGCCTTTTTCCAAAACTGATCCCCGTCCGCCATACTGTCTCGCGGACGGGAGTTTTACCTTTTTGCCCTCCTCCCATGTCCGCGAGACTGTCTCGCGGACGCCTTTCTGTTCCTGACATGTGTCAGGAAAAGGCGTCCGCCATACTGTATGGCGGACGATCTCTAGGCTGACACATGTCAGGGCCTGTCCCCTCGGTCGCCTATAAAGTCTCGGGCGTGAGCCCCGAGAACTGTCCCCTGGTCTCTGTATGGCGTCAACTCTCTCCTGCTATAAATATTTAATCAGATCGGGGTATATATATTATTGTAGCGGACGGCGTCCCCTCTCTCGAACATCTAACCTAAAGCCGCTACCCCATCTACGGCGACCCACATCTCCGGTCACCCACATCTCCCCGCCGACACCACCGTCCTCCCCTCAACGACGATCTCGATGGCTTCTGGATCGGAGACCACCTACGCCTACGATTATATTGGCAACTTGCACCTGGTAGGCAAACACTTTTTCAAAGTCATGATGCCGGGATTTGAGCATGAACTTGTAGGCTATCCCTCTTTCTCTTTCTCTGTATTTTCGTGTGTTAAAAGTTTGATCTTTTGTTTTTCTTAACCAAAACTAACCTATTTTTTGTATTTTGTGTTTGGTAGGACATACCGGAAGCATTTACCAATCAATTTACAACAATTCATGATAGTGCAAGATTATATAGCCGCAAGGGGGCATGGCAGGTTGAAATCAAGCTGAAGCCCGGCCGATCCCAAAAAAAGGAATTCGCAGAGGGTTGGAACGTCTTCGTGCGCCAGCATGGCCTCGAACTCGGGGACTTTGTAGTGTTCGAACACCTTGGGTGGTGGGATTTTCAAGTTGTAATCTTTGAACGGAGCGCTTGTGAAAAGCTTTCGTACCCCATTTGTGAACCATAGTTTATTATAATAAAAATATTTATGTTCTTGTTTATTATGTTTTCAAATTTTTTCTTGGTTAATTGTGCCTTTTTTTGTTGCCTCGATATATTGATATATTGAGATCGTTGATTATGAATTGTACATTATTTTTTGGAAAAATTGAGATTGTTGATTCCGTCGCTAAAACAAGTCTTCGGGCGTCAGTTTATTAAAATAGCATTAACGTACTATGTCGCTAAAACAAGTCTTCGGGCCAATTTATTTCAATTTATTAAAACTGCATTACGGGCGCCAATTTATTCCAATTTATTACATTACGCCACATTGTATAGTTCTATATATATAGCGGATATAAGGCCCTCCGCTTAGGCCGGGTTCGGGAAGGTCGGGAACTAAGGCCCCGTTTGACAAAAAATTTTCCTCTTTTTTTTCAGTTTTAAAAACTGAAAAAAATGTCTGGTCCGTGCCAACCATTTTCTGCGGTAAGTATATCCGCGATACTATATAGCGGACAGTTTGGACTAAGTGTAGAGGTGGAAGTAAGTGTAGAAGAAAAAACTAAGTGTAGAAGAAAAAACTAAGGCCCCGTTTGACAAATTTTTTTTCCCTCTTTTTTTCAGTTTTAAAAACTGAAAAAAGTGTAGAAAAAACGAAGTTTTGGAGAGGTGGAACAAAGTGTAGAAGAAAAAACTAAGTAGTGGTATTCTAAGTAGCGGACGTAGAGAACACAACCAAAAACATTCTGCGGGGCCGTCCGCTATACTATGTAGCGGACGTAGAGAAGATGTGTCGTCCGCTACATAGTATAGCGGACGTAGAGAAAACTACCAAAAGTCTAGCGTCCGCGATACTATATAGCGGACAAGGAACAGACCCGCGATACTATATAGCGGACGGCAAATATATATTGTCCAGCGGACAGCAAATATATATATTCAAACCCAAAAGAAAGTCCCCCTATAACTTCTACACTCTTCTTCTCCCCGTTCTTCCTACTCACAAATATTCCCAGCGGCGTTGGCAAGCAGATCTGCGCAATTTCTTCATAAGAGCAGCTTTAATCCCCCCCTAATAGATCACGTAAGTTCACAAAATCAATCCTTTACATGTTTCTAATCTATAGTTGTGATCAATATTGCGTTTTATGCGTGGTTTTGATTATGCATTGAGCATGTGCTAGCGGTGATGAGGATTTATATATGTATGTATTTGTTCATGTGCTAGCGTTTGTAAAATCCGATTCCATAGTTTCAGTTGCAAAAAATGGAATTTATCCCTGGACCAGAAGATCCATCCGTGTTATACGACCAAGCCAACCATATCAGTACGCTCATATGGGATGGTGGAGTAAGATACATTATTTATCAACTTTCTTATTATTACGAACGTTGTTTTACCGTTCATTTTGCTCAAATTGTATTTATTAATAATTCGTAGGAAAGAGAACTTCTCACCACCGTAGAAGTATCT
The DNA here is from genome assembly GCA_033070095.1 of Escallonia herrerae. Classification (NCBI taxonomy): domain Eukaryota; kingdom Viridiplantae; phylum Streptophyta; class Magnoliopsida; order Escalloniales; family Escalloniaceae; genus Escallonia; species Escallonia herrerae. Next base: position 191,864 of record JAVXUP010001767.1, on the reverse strand, counting down.
CGCGAGTTCACGAGATGGACCTTGAACAATTCCCAGAAAAGCATACTGCGTGGAATTGGGTTTGGGATTTTCACGCATGGGCAGATCTTTCAACAGCTTGACCGGGCCTTGATAGGTGCCCTTGTTGAGAGGTGGAGAAGTGAAACGAATACGTTTCACTTCCCGATCGGAGAGATGACGATTACCCTAGAAGATGTAGGGTTCATCTTGGGGTTGCCGGTGACGGGGCGGCCGGTAATTGCTCCTCCGTCAGACGCAACGAATAAGAGAACAGCGCGAGACTTCTTCACTTCGATACCCCAGGATCAATTTAGCACTGGTGGTATAAAGTTGAAGTGGTTGGTAGATACCTACGGGGTTTTGCCGGAAAACTATACGGGCCGTGAGCTTGTGGTGTACACAAAGGCCTTCCTCTTGTGGGTGATGGGAGCAATTTTATTCCCAACGACGTCGAAGAACACGGTCAGCGTGAAATATTTACCGTTGTTGGGTAACCTGTCGGAGGTTGGGGATTATGCCTGGGGTGCAGCGGTTCTTTCGTATCTGTACCGAGCATTGCACAAGGCAACGAGGCCCAACTCCAAAGCCATATGTGCATGTCTCTCGCTATTGCAGGTATATCATATAAATCATGTCTTCGTTATTGTGTTTTATTTTTGTTGAATCGACGATATAAATATAATTTTTTGATGTTCTCAGGTGTGGTCTTACGAACACCTTGCTCCCGGTGCACCAACGCGTAGGGATGGAACCGACAAAGTCTGGCCTCGGTTGTGTGCTTGGGAGTACAGCCGGAGGGCTAGCCACTACAAGAGGAGAGTCGATCCCCATCACAACATTACGTACTATCGAGGGGAGTTCGACCGTCTATCTCCGGGCCAAATGCGTTGGGCACCGTACATACGTTTGGCGCGACGGGTGGGAGAGTCGTTCGTCTTCACGCTCTCCGGGTTGCAGCGCACACCCCTGATCCATTTCGAGCTCGCAGAGTGGCAGCTGCCCGACCGAGCAATGCGCCATTTTGAGTTGGAGCAGGGTTTGCCAGTCGATGCCCCGGATATGAGGGTTAACAGGAACCCACCGGATGTCGGAGTGTTTGGCACCGCCAATGCGTACGAATTGTGCGCGGCCGAAATAGAGCTTTGGACTTCTTGGCAGGACACACTGGCGGCCATCGTCTCGGAGCCAGACCCCGTTATCAGCATCGATCAGTACGATGAGTGGTACTACCGCATCACGCGGAGGAGAGTAGCCCCTGTAAACTTTGAACGTGGGGAGAGGTATGCGCCTAGGGGTCAGATCGATGAGCGTATGGCATACAATCTCGTAAGTTGCCCAACAAGTCTGACTTGAACCAAATTAGTTGAATATAAATGTCTGATTGAAGTTACTTAATTTTTTATCTCTTTGGATGTAGGTTAATGCCTCGCTTGCATTCTTCCAGAAGTTGAGTGAGCGGAGGGATCTGGTGAGCGCAATGGGCGAGGATCTTTGCCAACAGGCTGCGACATTGGCTTTAGGCTGCGGGAATTTTTTGCGCCAAGCATCGGGCCAGTCTTCGGGAGTAAGCCCGGGAATGGGTTATACGGGCGTCAGCCAGGGATACGGTGATCCCTCTGGACAGGCTTCAGGGGTGAGTCAGGGAGTTGTTGGTACCTCTGAAGCGGGGATGGGACAGGCTCAAGCGTCGTGGGGCGATTACAGCGGCCCCTCCTTCAATTTGTTCCCGGAACCCCTCTCTCAAGTCACGCAAGACTTTCCTTTCGGAAACTACGGTTTCTCCGAGGCACTGCCCATTGTCCCGTGGGCGGGACCAGTTGGCGGCCCCGAAGGGGAATATCAGCCGGCCGAAGAAGGAATTGGAGGCCAATATCCCCCGATCGACCCCCGAGGGCAATATCCGAAAGGGCATCCAGCCAGGCCCCTAAAGCCGCATAAATGCGATATAATCCGAGCCCGTTATTTTAGCGGGGCCCCCCAAGACGGAGCGTCGTATGACGTGGATCACCCCGAGGGCTTGGATTACAATGCCTCTTGGACAGAGATCGCCTCGCTGGCGCCGGGATCTTGGTTAGACAGCGGTGTCATCTCGCACTACGTGCAAATTCTGAGGCGAAGGTGTCGGGAGCATCCAGACATCGGTCTGCGCGTGTTTATCTTGGATGCTTTTTTCCATCAGCTCCTAGTACAAGAGTGGCACGACTGGGGCAATGCAAGGAAGGGGAGAGGCATGGCCCAGTGGAAACCGTCCCCTAACCTACAAGCATATCTTGCTAGGGATAGTCCAGTGAGCGCAAGTGTTGCCGACGTGTTTCTAATCCCCTTTTTAGGGAATGCGCACTGGTACTTGGTTTGCTACGAACCATTACAGAGCACGGTTTCAGTCGTCGACAGTCTCTACGACGATACCGACGTGATGCCTGTGATTGATATGTACCGAGGCATAGGCCAGTTGGATGCCATGGTAAGATCCTGTTTCCTTCTTGTTGTAACTTGCATATTATAAAACTGATTAATCTTATTTTGCTAGCTATGTTTAATGCTTATTATGGTTCTCGCAGAATCTTTTTGCTGCCCTGGTCAATGGTAGGCGTCGGGAGAAGGTATCGCGCAGGCCGGTCCTCATTTTCCGATTGAAGAGGAGTAGGCCCAAGCAACATAATTCCTCGGACTGCGGCGTCTTCCTCTGCATGTACATGGATTACATTTGCCGGTCTGAGAGCCTCAAGAAGACTGTCTGGAGCGAAGAATGCATACAAGACTTTAGGTATAGGATTGCTTGGCAAATTATAAATGGCCGGCCTAGAGCTATTAGGTTTATTGTAAATCCGTGTAAGGAACATAATTCCTGCGAGAGATGATGTTCCCCAATTCACATTGTAACGTTACAACACTTTTTTAACCCAAAAAATTTATTGAATGCGATTGATTTTATTGACCAATGTGATTTAACGGTGGGAAACCAAGTGTTGGATATCTGTCTATCTGCAGGGCAAGTGTTCAAAAAATAACAAAGTGATCGATAATATGTGTATCTGCGGGGCCGTCCGCTACATAGTATAGCGGACGCAGAGAAGTGAACCAAAACCAAAAAAAAAAAACTAAGTGTTGGGGTCTGCGGGGCCGTCCGCTACATAGTATAGCGGACGCAGAGAAGCGATCCAAAACCAAAAAAAAAACTAAGTGTCGTAGGGGGCCGTCCGCTACATAGTATAGCGGACGCAGAGAAGCGATCCAAAACCAAAAAAAAAAAAACTAAGTGTTGTAGGGGGGCCGTCCGCAACATAGTATAGCGGACGCAGAGAAGTGAACCAAAACCAAAAAAAACTAAGTGTCGTAGGGGGGCCGTCCGCTACATAGTATAGCGGACGCAGAGAAGTGAACCAAAACCAAAAAAAACTAAGTGTTGTAGGGGGGTATTCTGCGGGGCCGTCCGCTACATAGTATAGCGGACGCAGAGAAGTGAACCAAAACCAAAAAAAAACTAAGTGTTGTAGGGGGGTATTCTGCGGGCTGTCCGCTACATAGTATAGCGGACGCAGAGAAGTGAACCAAAACCAAAAAAAAACTAAGTGTTGTAGGGGGGTATTCTGCGGGGCTGTCCGCTACATAGTATAGCGGACGCAGAGAAGTGAACCAAAACCAAAAAAACCAAGTGTTGTAGGGGGGGTATTCTGCGGGGATGTCCGCTACATAGTATAGCGGACGCAGAGAAGTGAACCAAAACCAAAAAAAAACTAAGTGTTGTAGGGGGGTATTTGCGTCCGCTACATAGTATAGCGGACGCAGAGAAGTGAACCAAAAACAAAAAAAACTAAGTGTTGTAGGGGGGTATTCTGCGGGGCCGTCCGCTATATAGTATAGCGGACGCAGAGAAGTAAACCAAAACCAAAAAAAAACTAAGTGTTGCAGGGGGGTATTCTGCGGGGCTGTCCGCTACATAGTATAGCGGACGCAGAGAAGTGAACCAAAACCAAAAAAAAACTAAGTGTTGTAGGGGGGTATTCTGCGGGGCTGTCCGCTACATAGTATAGCGGACGCAGAGAAGTGAACCAAAACCAAAAAAAACTAAGTGTTGTAGGGGGGGTATTCTGCGGGGCCGTCCGCTACATAGTATAGCGGACGCAGAGAAGTGAACCAAAACCAAAAAAAAACTAAGTGTTGTAGGGGGGGTATTCTGCGGGGCCGTCCGCTACATAGTATAGCGGACGCAGAGAAGTAAACAAAAACAAAAAAAACCTAAGTGTTGTAGGGGGGGTATTCTGCGGGGCTGTCCGCTACATAGTATAGCGGACGCAGAGAAGTGAACCAAAACCAAAAAAAAACTAAGTGTTGTAGGGGGGTATTCTGCGGGGCCGTCCGCTACATAGTATAGCGGACGCAGAGAAGTGAACAAAAACAAAAAAAACCTAAGTGTTGTAGGGGGGGTATTCTGCGGGGCTGTCCGCTACATAGTATAGCGGACGCAGAGAAGTGAACCAAAACCAAAAAAAAACTAAGTGTTGTAGGGGGGTATTCTGCGGGGCCGTCCGCTACATAGTATAGCGGACGCAGAGAAGTGAACCAAAACCAAAAAAAAACTAAGTGTTGTAGGGGGGTATTCTTTAATACCTTAGGTTTCTAATGTTGTGCTGCGCAGTGTAGCGGACAGTGTAAGAAATCACGTATAAAAAAATGATTGTAAAGGTTATTACAAACGAGTCATTACTAAAATATTATTACAAAATGTCCGACACTTTTGATGGCTCATAAAAGATTATTACAAAATATTCAGTACACTAAAGTTCCACTGCAGCTTGTTCGTCCTCATCCTCGGCATCATCTTCTTCCCCGTCTTGCAAAGGCACTGGACTTATCCCCAGTGCCTTGTAATGGTTCCGCTTGTCGTGGTCTGTCATTTTGTTGCACAATGCACACCTTCTTAGCTTTTTTGGTTGAGTTGCCGTCTCAATAGAGCTTTTCATCCGCGTAGATCTCTTGCGGCCTTTCGTTTGCGATATAATTGGATCCGAAGGCCGGATATCATTGTCGGCTCCCTCCCCCGGCTCGTCATCTTCTGATCCCGTCGTAGGCTCGGTGTCAACCGCATTGCTGACTGAAGCTGCTTCCAATTGGTCGACGATGGGCTCTTGCTGCTGAGCTACCTCGAGGAGATGTTTATATCCGACCATTGTAGCAGCACCCTTTACGGACAAACGGGTGAACATCGTCACCAGATGATTATACCGCAACGTCTCTGATTCTTCAAAGTCAGTATACGGGTGCTCCGGAAAGGAAATGGTACCGTGCAACCTGTTTGCACCTTTCGTCCAACGTGGCAGGACGTATTTATCGGGGATTGTCCTGATATTCTTCTGTGTGAAAAACCGCAGAATGTGTCTACACAGGATGCCATGGAACTCAAACTTCTTACAAACACATGTCACCGAGTCCGTCAATGTGTCGTGGGTCACCGTATAAATTCTGCGCAGCTTCTCAGGGACGAGGTCATTCACGAGCGAATAAACCTTGTACTCACGCGACGACTTTTCTGCCACCTTATATATACTGTATCGGCCCGATTTTTGCAGCTCTACTTGGTATAGCAGGAAGATCTCCTTCGTATAGACTTTGGCACCGTTCAGCTCCAGCGGGGTCTCAAGCAACCTTCTCCTTTGCTTGTACGTGGTTGCAAAGTCTGCAGCCCTTTCTTTCACGAACAACGACGCAACCGCTTTTTGTGCTGATGTGACGAAACTCTTCAAATTGGTAGCTGTACCCACATAACTATCGAACGTGGCATTCATAGATTCACTCCTGCCCGTCGTTTTCATGCCCGCAGAAAAATGACTTCTCGTGTAAACACCAATCCATTGCTCTTTGAGCCCGTACAAGTGCTGGAGCCACTCGTTGTCTTGCAATGAGTAATCCCGAACAAGCTTTTCCCACCTCTCCTCGAATTCCTCAATCGTTAATGACTTGAGGACGCATTTGTCAAAATCCTGTTTAAAGTCTGGATACTTTGCGTACATGTGATGCAGACGTTCAGGGTATTTGTTGCTTATGTGCCAAGTGCACAAGTTGTGTCGAGTATCTGGGAAGACGGTAGCAATAGCCTTCTTCATTGCCAAATCTTGATCGGTGATGATAACAGTCGGTGCTTTGAAGTTCATTGCTTCCAGCCACACCCTAAACAACCATTCAAAAGAACTCTCGCTCTCGTCCCTTAACAAGGCGAACCCGAACAGGATGGAGTGATAATGATGATTGACGCCCGTGAAAGGAGCGAACGGCATCGAGTACTTGTTGGTACGGTATGTGGTGTCGAAAGTCACGACATCCCCAAAATGCTTATAAGCTAGCCTCGAACGACCGTCGACCCAAAAAATTGTGCTAACTCGATGCTCGTCGTCAAGTTTATAGTCGAAGGTAAACTGCGGGTCCTCCATCTGCATCCGTTTCAATAGGCTCATTGTCGCTTGCGCATCATTGAGGTCATACGCGGCTCGTCTATGGGTTCGGACCGCGTTACGAACGTCTGTCGTGTTAAAGTTTAAATTTTGAATTCCCCCAGCCTGTTCAGCAAGAACATTAATCATGTCGGTAGGTCCTAGCCGCGCATCGCTCATTGTGTGAATTAGGCTCCTCGCGACCTTACCCATCTTCTTGTGTTGATGCATCTGACTCACCTTAGAAGGGGTTACTAACGGGTGATTGTGTGCCAGTTCCAGGCTGGTAATAAGCCAATGATCTTGTTTGGCTTTATAGCTTACGAACATCTTGACCTGGCAATTCGTGCGCGCAAAGCAATCCCGTCTTCTCCGCGCATACCCTATTTCGTCATCATCACTGTCATCGTTGCCTACGCGTGTCTCATTTTGCACT